>JACM01052329.1:0-29612 GCA_000787095.1 Periophthalmodon schlosseri | reverse complement strand
TAAATAAAAATAAAATAAAATAAAAAAGTTAATAAATAAATAACTTTAGAGGATTACTTTCATTTTTCAGACTAAGAACCATGTGTGTTTTTCTGATTTTGGAAAGTGATCAATCAACCCATCCCACTTTACACTACAGTGACCCACACACACATGATTTCAGTGGATGACCTCTTCAAAAGGGGAAGTAAAATGGCAATAAAAATGCAGAGTCAGGAGGCCTTTGGGGAGCACATCCTTCCTTCATGAAGAGGTTGCTGGTTTCACTTCCTCTGTGCCAGCCTCTGTCTCGCTCTCACCTGCTCACAAAGGGAGCGGTACCCGTACTCTCTCCTGCGGTCCAGCTCGTAGGTCTCTCCCAGCAGTGGGTTGAAGGGCTTTCCTGTGCGGTGAACGGTGGTCGAGTACGAGGACACGGAGAAGGCTGCAACGTAACACATCTGCTCCAAGGAACTGTGGCATTTTGCGGCTTTGTCCAGCAATTCGTAATATTCAAGATCCTCTGACAGCCGTTGCAACATGGAAATTGGCTCGTTGAAATTGACCTGAAAAAGATTAATAATTTGAAGATAATTATGACTGAAATTAGGCCTGTCATGATAACACATTTTGAAGTTCGATATATTGCTGAAGTAAATATAGACGATAAACGATAATATTGCAACTAATTTACACCACTGACACAACAACCCAAGAGCAGATTTACACCACAAAACTAATTTACACCACTGACACAACAACCCAAGAGCAGATTTAGACCACAAAAACTATTCTAAATCTACAATATTGTTAAAAGTCATGAGCTGTAATAAATAAACAGCAGAATGAAACACTTTAGTCGTTAGTTTACATCTGTAATGATAGAAGTTATTAATTCAGCCTTCTACAGCTCAAATCTAATCATGTAGCCAAAAAATAACCCAAATTTCCCAGTAGTGCAAAGAAAATGTACACAATATTGAACGATAAGTGTGTATATACTAATTATCATGACAGGCCTACTTTTAATGTAAATTTTATGATGATTATTTATGTCTTGATTTGTTTGCGTTATGATTTTAATATCTTTCTTATTCTGTAAAGCACTTTGAAGTACTTTGTGTACGAATAGTGCTACACAAAATAAACTTGCCTTGCCTATTACTTGTGTTGGAAAAAACATGAGACGTAGCCATGAATTCCAAATAAGTTGGTGTGCGGTATGACAATTGGTGCTTACGTCTTATCAACAACAGGTTTATCTATCAACAGGTTTCTGGCATTATCTTCTGGCCCAATATGACTCGCACAGAATGCTGTCGGGCCAGTATTAAAGGCCCTACAGAAAATGTGTCACAGGTACATAGTGTCTTTGTGTGTGTTTTATCATGTCAAAACAATTCAAACAGGATCACCTTCATGTTCATCTATAAATACACCCCGAAATCGCACGTCAGCAAAGGTGGGACTGTGTGTTTTAATTCCAATGTGACAAAACAAACACACATACATGACACTTACAGGCATGGGAATTTTAGAGAGTTCTTTGCCAATGCAGTTTTTCATGATGCTCCAGAGGTTGAGGGAGTAGTTTGGTTTGTCGGGAATGCGTGTCCTTCTCTTTTTCAGGGGAACCAGCTCCTGAGACGGCTCCTGGCTCATCGTTAAAGGCTCCTCGTTAAGCTGTAAAATACATAAAAGTCTGTTATTATTAAACCGGTTCCTTATAATCATATCACATTCATTATAATTAGGTGTTATGTTTCCAGGCAGAGAGTCCACCACGTGCTTGTCTCCATGGACATTTGTTAGGAATATCCCACAGTATGACATTAACTTTATCCATCTCCATGGAGACAAGCAGGCGATGCCACCAGACCAAGTTATAGGTCAGATCTGTACACAGGGGACCTTATTCAGAGTTCAAGAGTGCAAGTAGGTTTAAATAAAAACCTGTAAAAACACCTGTAATTGAATAAATGAAAGATTGACAAGTTTAATGCCATAACGGCGGAAAATTCTAGGCACAACAACATATCCATGGAGACACAAGAGAAAAGTTACATAGTGAATTTTTAAAGGTCTTATATCACACTAAATTGATTCTCGTGAGCTGTAAACCACGTTCTAATGCTGTTACCTCATCAAAAACACACCTGGAGTTGTGTTTTGTTTCATTCACGCATGTTTGAGTAATATTTTATTATTAGTCTGTCTATGTCGCCAAAGCTCAAAATACTCTATGTGCAACGTACTCTAGTGATGTCATGTAGCGGTAGTTTTCCAGTTAGCTGCTTGACCTTTTTACCTTTAGTTCAGGAAAGACTGGCAATTACACAACTGAAATTATCCAAATGATTCTAGTGAAGGTGTATGGAGTTTAAAAACACTTCCTGTATTACTAGATTGTTGATTGTTTTCTGTTTGAGAGAAGAACTCAGCCTAAATATGCAGGTTTGTGTGGAACATGTGTGAATGAAACAAAACAGTTCCAGGTATGTTTGTGATGAGGAAACAATATAACATCAATTAAAAAATTATTAAATTAAAAAATATTAAGAACAGTTACTAACCGACTGATCGTCTCCACACATTTCACTGTTGAAGCCGCTCGCTGTGCTGCTCGATCTTCTGAAACGATGAATACATTTAGAGAAATAAAAAGCACATTTGAAGAACAGCAAATTTGTAAACGAGTTGTGGTAAATAAACAAGTTTAGACACAAAAAGTACTGACTTGTGGAAGTGGGGGTCGGCTGGTACTGTGATAAACTCTGGTGCTTCCTCCATGGCGTCGAAAAACTCATTATCATCATCTTCATCGCTAGCTTCACCTTTCCCCGGCCCAGGTCCAGCTGAACCTATATGCACGGAAATAGCTATTTAATATGTCCCTCTGTTACTGTAGTGAGCTGGTGGATGAAAACGGTATTGTACTTTTGTTGTCTGCAGTTGCGTTGGCCTGCGCTGCTCCTCTGAATGCGCGCTCTAAATGATTATGTTGTTTTGCCAATGTCTCCAAGGTCTCCTCCAGTCTCACGCGCTGTTCCCGCTCGGCTTGCAGCGCCTTCTGCCACCTTTTGCTGTGAGCCTGTGCCAGTGCAAGGAAGTCTCGGCACGCCTGAAGGTCAAAGATGGAACAATTGAATATGTTTATATGTTTATTCTAGAGAACAAAAATAATAATAATGTAATGTATGTTTTTACTGCAATGTTAAAACTCACATTAATCATTGCATTTGAGGTGATTCGGAACAGTGTGGCTCTTTCTGTCACCTGCCGAATCTTCTCTCCAGCCTCTCCGGTCAAACGCAAGCTATCGAGTTCTGACAATGATCTGCAAAATATGCAAAGCAAGTGTATAGTACAATATAGTACAATATAGTACAATAGGTACACATTATTAAAATACACATTCACTGGTTACGGATAAAGAAAACATTATAGATTTGTTTGACAATTTGGCACTATCTTTTTATTTTGATTCAAGTTAATACAACATGTTTAGTGTGGCGAGGCTCAGACAGGTGTAACACATGAAAGGCTGATAGAAAGTGCAATGCTGACCTCTGGAGGGCAGATCCGTGCTTTGAAATCAGGTCGTTGCAGGTGCTCAGATCCTCCACTTTGCTTCCCAGTGTCCTCAGAGCAGACTGCACCTCGGAGTTCTGTGACCCTCCTCCCTGTCCCGGCAGCGCTGGGTGAGAGGACGGGGAAAAGTCGTCCCCAGAGTCGTCTGATACAAAAAGGGAAGGATAAAAGAGAACACTTTCAGCTCATGTAGGTGTTGTAGATTATAGTGTAGAGAGGAGAAGCCTGGAAAAGAATAAGAAAACCTATAGAGCATTTAAATGTTGAAAGACTAGAGCCAATAGTGAATTTAGTCTGTCTTGTATGTTTAAAATCTGAAATAAAAGAGATGATGACGAGGATGATGAGGAAGAATTTCTATTTCACAGTCAAGTTGTTAAGGTAGTAAAGAAATAATGTTTGCATATTACATAACACCAGAGAGCTGTGGCTGTATGTATGCCTCCAATAATACCCCCATTGCTGTAGTGTTGGTGCTAATATTGTGTCCTTCTATTTTTTATATTTGTATATAAACTGTAAAGTGGTGTATTAATTTGCCACAGCTGAATATATTTACACTATACAAATACAATAGTGAACACCTGTTCATATTTCTCACAGAATTTCATTGAACAATTGTAATTTTGTTTCCAACACTTTGTGTACGTTAGCTTTCCAGTCACATGATCGGTCAGGTGACTGGGCTTGTATAAAAGAGGTGTGAAACTGAATCCTTCACGTCTGAAGAAGGGCTTGACACCGAAACGTCACATTGTGGTGCTATTCTAATGATAAAAAATTGGGAGGTCCAAAAAACTGCAGTATGGATCTGATGTTTTTTTCTGCTGTTTTGTCTTTGGACCCAGCACGCAGTCGGAACTTTTTATCAGATATGCATGTCTCTACCCTCCAGTAATGATATATATATGACATTTAATTTGCCCAAAACATAAAAATCCAGTTTTAATGCAAAACAAGAAAATAATCTAAACCCTAAGAGTTTCTGAAATGTTTCTTAAGTTCTAATGACTACACATTTCTTTGTGTGAAAAATATCTTAATATAAAACTTTCAAACTGAATGCTTCTAACAGCTCATTTACAAATGGATCTTGAGATGTGCATTTAATTGCTATAAGAAGGCATATATTCATGGCTGTTACTGGGGGGTAGTCAGGGGAGACAAAGAGCTCTGTTGTCCCGGGCCCCAGGATCTTAGGGGCCCAGAATTGGACACTCTCTCTATTAATTTATATTAGAGGGGGGCCCATGTGAGGCTTCTTGCCCCAGGCCCACAAATTTCTGTCGATTCTGGCTACTACAACATACCAGACTCTTGCTGTAAATGTGCGGCCTTGGCTTTGGCCAGCTCCAGCGCCGTGATCCATCGCTGCCGCTCTACCTCGCAGCTGGCTTTGAGATGGTACGTTTGGGCCCCACCGTTGGAGATGACAAAGTTACAGGCATCATCCACAGTTATTGTTGCAGTGGCAAGATTGATTGTGCCCCTACACGTGTGCCCCATCTCTGCCTGGGTCCTTTAGAGAAACAGCACAAGGTTTAGTGATACTATTTTCAATTGAAGATATATTTGTATGAATTAGTTGCAATCTGGTGTGGTGCAGTTTTAATCATATCAATAAACACTGTATGCTAATTGTGGAAGGGCATCTTACCTGTAGTATGATAACAAGCCATTGCTCAGGACAAACCATCTTCTCTGATAACCCTTGATGTAATTTGTCCATTTGAAAACCCATCCTTTGTACGTGTCACCAGCAGGAGTTGGAGTGGGGGCTTTGGAATCGGACATTGCAGCCCCTGAATTGAACGACCCAACACTTAAAATAGTTTAAAAAAAAAACATGTATTTTGAAAAAAAAGTAATACTAAATCCTACTGAACAGGCTGAACAACTGCAAAAACACTGTGCTGCAGATGTGATATTGATCTTTCTGTGAACTGGGAAGGATTCAAAGGTTAACTGACACATCTATAAAAATGTACCTGTGGTTTCAGCCTGATTAAATATACAATATATTTAGTTAGGCAATAATATAGTTAACTCTAATCTAATGTTTACCAAATAAAATATGGTTTAATAGAATGTAGTAGTACTTTGGTAGTACTGCAGTATTTAGACTATGACACGTTAGGTGGCACAGATAGACAGTTATAGATGCATTACAGGGGCATTACATTCTTCAACTGAACAAACCCAGGTAATGTAAAATATGCTTTTTTTACCGTAAACTCGAGTAATGTTAGCTGTCAAAAGATAGCTTCGTTGTGTCCACAGTGAAGCAAATGCCAGCCCAGAGTAATAGAGGCTAAAGTACAGAAAACACATAATCTACGTTTTCTGCAAATCTTGTAATCGACAACATCTTACGTATTGGTAGAAAGGACTGGGTTTCGAGAGGGAACTGGGCGAGTTTTGCAAAGGCTAATAGCTAGCATAACATATTTACCTTGACGTGTCCAAAATGTAGAGCCAGGCAATCAGACACCGGTGAAGTCACTGCTAACTTTGACTCCCATACGCCACTGTGCTCAGATGCAGGAGCTAACAGCTAACAGGCTAACCGAAGGTGTAGATCTACTCAAAAACACTAACAAAACCAGGACACTGATTAAAAGCATGCAATATTTGTAAATGAATATGACTCCAACACGTCTCATGTATGCGTTGCAATAATCCAGTGTATGGTCTTCATTCTACAGCTGCGTACGCTTAAAGCTAACTATGTAGCTACATCTCATGCTAACCATAGCTAACGCTGTTGGTTACACCCGGCGCAGCGCTATTTGCTGTCGGCTAGAAACACTGAGCGAGTTGTTTTCCCTTCTGTCTCTGGCCGTGTCAGTCAATGTATTGATTAGATCGCCATATTAAACAGAAGCTTCGACTAAAGTAAAGATGCAAGAGAAATGAATGGACTATATCCCACCTCCACCTGCATCAGTCATCACTAATAAACATCACAATTATGTATTAGGGGATCTATTCTACGAAAAGACGATTTAAACATGACTTTTTCGAAAAAGGTCAGAAAGGGTCAGAAATTAAGTCGTTGTGTTTTTATATTTTCTTTCCGCTAAGATAAAGAAAATGAATCATTAAATAAACACGAGTTAAAACGCGACTCCGGTGGGACTCGAACCCACAACCTTTGAATTGCTATGTTCAACCTAGAAGTCCAATGCGCTATCCATTGCGCCACGGAGCCACTTGTTGCATGGTTGTCGATCTTTTAAATTGAATATTTGCTCTACACATATAAACTATATACATTTATATATTCACACATATAAATATGTTTCTAAATGAAATTATTTGGTTGCATCTACTTTATGATTTCATCACTATATGACATACATTTTCCAACGTTTGAGGTTTTTGAAACCTACCGTGTAATTCACACACAGTACCACAAGGTGGCGCCAGTACCCCATATATCCTCTCCCACACGCTCATTTACTTTAATAGATTCATGGCTCATTCATATCAAATTAAAACAAATACAATAAACAATACCAATGTGTTATTTATCATTAAACCTATTTTATTTTATAGGAATACTAATATGAACTGCCGTTACATCTTATTAATTACACCATAACGGGAGACAAAGTCTGCACATTATAACCTAATAACAGACACATATCCTGCCGCTAACACCGCTAGATAAAACTACACGATTCTACACAAAAGGCGCTAGGGCAGGTGCTTACGAGCCTAGAAGTATAATAACAAGTTCTTATTATAGATCCATGGATAGCTGTTATTGTAAAGCTAACGACACTTATATTTCGGACTGTTTTCATAGGTGCGCTTATTTCCGGTTTGCAAACAAATGGAATGCATTGTATTCTCTCGTTTCCTGCGTGTCTTTGATGCATCCGTCTCGCTCAGGGCTGGAGTGTCTGGGACTCCGTTATATCCGTCTATTCTATCTAACGAAGACACCACCGCCTGCATCTTCCCTACCTCCACCATCAGCAGCTTGACTACAAACACTACCCTTTCCTCCGCCCATCGCCTTGGATAAAGCGCTATGGCCAGAGCGTGCGTTATCAGGTCAGTCTTCTGCTACACTGGGCTTTTACCATTTAGCTCCGAACAACGGGAATAAGACCAGGCCATCATTTACTACACAGTACGTTTTGTCTTTATCGCTTTTCGCCGCAGGTCCGCGTCTTCGGCATGAACGCCCGCTTGGAAACAGAGGATTAAGTTACTGTTGCTGGCGGTGGATTATTTGATTGGCCTTCTCCTGTCACGAGCCTTTGGTGATCCCTTGTCCAATTAAGAAGGTCTGCAGTCAAAAAGAGTCAAGGTATGTGAGCCGGAGCCGTTGGACAGTCTTTTGGCTACGGTCTTTCGCGTTTGTGCCAATGGTTTTACGCACCATGAGCCCATCTCTTTGTTAGGGCAGTGGCTGTTCTTTATAACACTGTGTAGGCCTATGGGAATGTGGATCTTCTGAATCTGAATTTTACTATTTCTTTATTTGACCTCATTCTTCAAACCTTATAGCGAGTAAGTAAGCCTATAGACGCGTCCATGTGCCACCTATCCGCTAGCTTTCTATTCTAATCAACTGCAGATCTGGTGAAATTCTTGTGCTTTGACAAGTGGGATGCCAGATAGTTTAAAGTATTTCAGCTTTGGTTGTGCCCAGCCCCCGTCGGATCATGCCCTTTTGTCCAGTTGAGCCCTGCTGTACTTTTCTGGACAGGCTCTCACTATGAAAGAATTTCCCCAGTCCCTTGAAAAGCTCCCCTGGTTTGGTCTCATTGGCAACTCAAAGATGTTGAAGGCCCACCTAGTGCAGTGTGGGAAAACAGGGTCTGTCTGGAATCCGTGGCATTACACAACAAGCGATCTTTTGGTTAATGATTTTGTGAGATGTGTTTTATATACACGGCCAGTTTTTTTTTCTTTATTTTTACTACTTTCTCTATTTTAAAAACACAGAGAAGACACCAAATATATGAAGCAAGATATATGGAGTTATGTAGTGAAGAAAAAATGTTTTAAAATTCACTAGAATTATTCAACTTTTTTCTTTGCTAGATAACTCCATATGTCTTACTTCATATATTTGATGTCTTCTGTGTGTATATAAAATGTAGAAAGTAGTAAAAATAAAGACAAAAATAGCATTGAATGAGAGGGTGTGTCCAAACTTTTGACTGGTAGTGTAAATGTTTTTGTGTAAATTCCAATTACCTCAAAATTAACTGTGTCCGCCAACATCACAATCACTATTTATTTTGAATTTGAAGCTTTTAATGTATCTATTTTTTATTATTACTACCCTTGGAACATAGTCAGATCCTCAATAGCTCAATTACCAGTGTATGTTTGAGTGTTTTGTAGGCCTGTCATGATAATTACTATATCGGCCTATCATTCTATATACAAAAGCTGGAACAATATACTTTTTTTTGTAAAACTGGGGAGATTTGTTGTGGTGGTTGTTTGTTTGTAATATGATAAGATTTGAGCTGTAGAGGTACGAATACATCCCTTTTATGGCTAATTATTGTTACATTCTGCCGTTTACCTGTTGCAGCTCATGTCTTTTAATGAAACAGTCTATTTAAAATGGTCCACTGGGATTACGTTGCATTATTTCAGTCTTACTTAATGGCATTGAAAGTAGTTTCAATATTATCGTTTATCCTGATATTTCTCTGTAGCGATATTTCAAAATTTGACAGACAATTTGATCATGTCAAGCCTAGTGTTTTCCATATGTCAAATTGAAATTATCATATGATTCTTTCGCCATTTGCTTATATTTGAATAATCATTAACTTATTTGCTTTCCAGCCATGTCCTTCCGCAGAGTTGTGAGACAGAGCAAATTCCGGCACGTCTTTGCCCAAGCCTGGAAAACCGAGCACTGCCTGGACGACGTGCGCGTGTCCCGGGTCACATGGGACAGCCCTCTGTGTGCGGTCAACCCCAAATTCATAGCTGTTATCATAGAGGCGGCAGGAGGGGGCACGTTTCTTGTTGTCCCCATTAACAAGGTAATATACAGCTAGAATGATACATCACTATGAGATTATGTGGAATATTTTAAATAATTGTGATAATCGCCAACAGAGATAATCATCTTTATATCACCAGAATGTGCAGAACAAAACTACTTCTCCCTCATGTTTTCTTCTAGTTATAACAATAGTATAACAAAGTACAGTACTATAATACAATAACAGCTGTTTAAATATTTAACTTATTCATAATATTAAAGGACCCATATTACTAATGTTGTTCTAATGTTGTTTCCTTGTCACAAACAGACCTGGAGTTGTGTTTTGTTTCATTCACACAGGTTTAACACACAAACTCTGCATATTTAGGTTCTTCTCTCAAACAGAAAACACTCTGTTTTACCTTGTGATGTCATGTGATGATACAGGAAGTGCTCCACTGTGTTTTAAAACTCCATACACCTTCACTAGACTCATTTGGATTATTTCAGCATTATTTCACTACCAATCTCTACTGAAGTAAAGGTAAAAGGAGCTGTTAACTTGAAAACTACCACTTCATGACATCACAAGGTGGAACAGAGCATTTTGAGCTTTGGAGATGTAGACAGACCAATAATAAAGAGTTACTCAAACATGTGTGAATGAAACAAAACACAACTCCAGGTATGTTTTTGAGGAGGTCACAGCATTATAACATGGTTTAAAGGTCACAAAACTCGATTTCACGTAATATAGGACCTTTAAATTTGGAACCTATTCATAAAAGTTTGATTATTCATATCCATAACATTTTTAAAAATGTCAGCAACGATCATTATTACATAATGATTGTGATATAATTGTTAATCGCAATTATTTTAGCCATGATAATCGTGACACAAAATTTCACTATCGTCCCATGCCTAAAGTTTAGTGACTTGTAGAGCTGGGCACTGCTCTTTTTTCATTCAGTAACAGCTTGTAGTTAAACGATGCATAGAATATTAACCATAGACTGTATATATAAATGGACATAGCTAACCTGCTAGCTGCAGTGTTCCAAATAGGAAGTGATCATGGGCGCGTTTCCGGCTTCATCGACTCTGGCTCCAATTCACTTTACATTAGAAAACTGTGGCCCCTCTCTCATTTTGGTCTTAAAATGTTTGTATTGACCCGCTCTGCATGATCCTGGTATTTTTATTTCACTATTGTGTCCGTAACTCAAGATATGAATATTAATAACACATAAATCAGCTGCCTGTCTTCCCCAGGGTTGCTCCTATTAGCGTCAGCAACAGGTTTGATTGACAGTGTTGCTAAGGGAAGAGGCATTACCTTCAACAGCCTCACTCCGGATTGGCCCTTTGGTTGCTATGATACTCGTGGTCGGAATTCCAAATATGGAACTCGTCTCTAATTTGGCCCCTATAACTGCTCTAGCCTCGATGAGCTTCATTTGACTGAAGCCGAACGCTGTGGGTGACGTCACACTCACTTTGTCCACTTCTTTATACAGTCTGTGATATTACCTAAACTAATCTAACCATGATTTAGAACCAAAAAACATAGCAGTATAATAAATTCCTATTGGCTCTATTTATGTGCGATCTTAGTTTGAATGGCGATGTCTTGTGCTGCGTTCATGTGGTAACACTGTAGTACGGCGTCTGTTGTTTCACAGAGCGGCAGAGTTGACCAGTCCTGGCCAACTGTCTGTGGTCATCACGCTCCAGTGTTGGACGTCCAGTGGTCTCCTCATGATGACAATATCGTCGCAAGTGCCTCTGAGGACAACACTGTGAAGGTTGGTTTGCCATTAGGCCTGTCATGATAATTCAAGTCAATTTATTTTTGTTAAGCCCAAAGTCACAGCAGCAGAATAGATGAACAAGATCAGTGATTTAACCAATAGAAAGTGAGAGAATCAACAATGAAACAGACGTTAATCAACAGAAAACAAGCAAAGGGAGAACTGTCCCAGAGCGCCCCCTGTCCTGAGACCCTCCTCCTGTAGGAACCACTGCCCCAGAGCGCCCCCTGTCCTGAGATCCTTCTTCTCGGTAAGGAAAAAGTAAAAAAAAAAACAGTGGGAAAAAGAGAAACCTCGAGGAGAACCACAGTGAAGGAGAGATCCACTCCCTTGGACTGAACCAGGACTGAACCAGGACTGAACCAGGACTGCAGATGTGTCCAGGACTAATGTGCATCCATTTGCAGATAGAGTTCGAGTCTGTAGGTCCAGAGCCCACTCAAGACTAACGGACAGGAGGAGGCTTATCCACGGTAGGGTGGGGGTCATCCAGCCAGGTATCGGGTCATTCAGCCAGGTGAGGGAAGGGGAGGGTCCGGGTCCACAGAACAGGATCAGGGCACAGGAGGGGCAATATAATCACTATATCCACTTATGGTTCAGTCTATGAAAGATGGAACTATATATTTTGGGGCTCAGTATTTATCATGAGGACTTTTTTTTTACAAAAGTTTGGAGATTTTGGGTGTTTTTGTTGTAAAATGATCAGATTTGAGCTGTGGAGGGGTGAATAAGTCTCTTTTATGGCTAACTATTGATTCATTCGACTGTTTATTTGCAGAGGTGGAACGTAACAGAGTACAGGTAGCAAAGTACTGTACTTAAACGCTGCTGCTCGGGTCCTGACTAGAACCAGGAAGTACTTCACACATGTGTCCTGTGCTCAGGTCTCTGCACTGGCTCCTGTGACTCAGAGAATAGACTTTAAAGCAGCTCTGCTTGTTACAAGTCTCTCCATGGCCCAGCACCAAAGTACAAGTACTCCTGCTGGTGCCCAGAGTCAGGACTAAACCAGGACTAAAACAGGACTAAACATGGACTAAACCAGGACTAAACCAGGACTAAACCAGGACTAAACAGGCACTAAATCAGGACTAAACCAGGACTAAACATGGGGAATCAGCGTTTGAGTTTTCTGCAGCTAAAACCTGGAACAGTCTTCCTGAAGATGTGAGACAGGCCTCTACTTTGACAATGTTTAAATCCAGGCTCCAAACGGTTCTGTTTAGCTGTGCATATGACTGAAAGGTTTTATTCTGCCTCTTCTCTTTTAATGTTCATTTTATGATGATTATTTATGTTTTGATTTGTTGTATTGTGATTTTAATTGTTATTCCGTAAAGCACTTTGCCTGTCACTAACACTAGGGTTTTATAATGGAGGACGACCTCATGATACTCTGCCTGACTGCAGTGAATTAGCATATTGCTTATTTGACTGCTGACCATACACAAATTTCTGCCTTGCGTTGTAGGTGTGGCAGATCCCAGATGGAGGACTCACCAAGCCCATGACTGAGGCCGTAGTGACACTAGAAGGACACAGTAAAAGAGTTGGGATCATCGCCTGGCACCCCTCGGCTTTGAACGTCCTCCTGTCGGCAGGTAATGTCCCAGAATGCACGGTCTTATAATATAACACAATGACTTTAGCTCAGTTGTTAGAGTGTTTGATCCGAAAGGTTGGCCGTTCGAATCCTGCTATCGACATAAACATCATTGGTTGGTTGCGATTCTAGCTCCCACATGTGAATGCTGTCGTTGTGTCCCTGGGCAAGACACTTTGCCCACCTCGCCCCCAGTGTCTGCGTACACTAGTAGCTCAGTTGGTAGAGAGTTTGTCCACTGATCCGAAAGGTTGGCGGTTTGAATCCTGCTCTTGACATAAACATCACTAGTTGGTTGCGATTCCAGCTCCCACACTGTGCTCCCACACTTTGCTTAATACTGTTGTTGTGTCCTTGGGCAAGACACTTAACCCATCTTGCATCCAGTGTCTGCTTACACTGGTGTATGAATGGGTGAGTGGTTCCTTGTTGTAAAGCGCTCTATAAAAATGTGACCATCAGCTTCAACGTGGAAACAAAATTTACATGTATTTGAATAATCGATTATGCAAGTTGTAAATTTGTTTTTTTTATGAAGTCATGAAGTGGCCGTAGACCTGGACTCATAGTAAGACTCGTTGTTGAATAAAGGTCTAGATGTGTTTTGAGTGAGAGTTGAGGAAGAGGTCTTTTCTTACTGTGATGGTGTTCAGTAACAGACACTACTGCATTATACACACAAAGGCATTGGGTGTCACCTTCTCTGCAGTTTATATCATGTAAAGTGAGTTTACAGGAGGATCAGATTCACCTGAAAAATAATTACTTTTTGTTAAAGGCCCATATTACACTATTCTCTGTTCTAATGTTGTTTCCTCATCACAAACAGACCTGGAGTTGTGTTTTGTTTCATTTACACATGTTTAACACACAAACCCAAACATATTTAGGTTCACTTTAAAACTACCACTTCATGACATCACAAGGTGGAACAGAGCATTTTGAGCTTTGGAGATGTAGACAGACTAATAATAAAGAGTTACTCAAACATGTGTGAATGAAACAAAACACAATTCCGGGTCTGTTTTTGAGGAGGTAACAGCATTAAAACATGGCTTAAAGAGTCAATTTTGTGTAATATAGGACCTTTAAATGAAAACGCTCAAGACTTCAGTTTAAGTGTGATTTACATGCAGTTTACATGCACTCCCTGTTTCCCTCTTGACTAACCCTTTATTATTAGTCTGTCTACATCTCCAAAGCTCAAAATGCTCTGTTCCACCTTGTGATGTCATGAAGTGGTAGTTTTAAAGTGAACAGCTTCTTTTACTTTTAGTTCAGTAGAGATTGGCAATTCCAGGGCTAAAATCATCCAAATGATTCTAATGAAGGTGTATGGAGTTTAAAAACACAGCGCAGCACTTCCTGTATTACCACATGACATCACAAGGTGGAACAGAGTGTTTTCACTTTAAGTGCTATTATCGTTTATCGTCTATATTTACTTCAGCAATATATCGCACTTCAGAGTGTGTTATCGTGACAGGTCTACTTATGAATCTATATAATTTGACTTTCTCCTTTTTGTAGGCTGTGATAATGTGATTTGTGTTTGGAACGTGGGCACGGGCGAGCTCGTTTACCAGCTGAGCGATGCCCACCCAGACCTCATCTACAGTGTCAGCTGGAACAAGGACGGAAGTGCCATCTGCACCGTCTGCAAGGACAAGGCCCTGCGCATCATCGATCCACGGAGGGGCACCGTGCTCAAGGTTATTTCACTTTGGGATCTAGTTTTGACCATAGACTATATATATAAATGGACATAGCTAACCTGCTAGCCGCTGCATTCCAAATAGGAAGTGAGCATGGGTGCGCTTCCGGCTCCATTGACTCTGGCTCCAATTTACTTTCTATTGAAAAACTGTCACCCCTCTCTCTGTAACTGCTTCTGTCAGACTTGTCATTTTGGTTTTAAAATGTTTGTATTAACCCGCTCTACATGATCCTGGTGTTATTTCGCTATTTTGTCCGTGAATCAAGATATGAACATTAATAACAGACAAATAAGGCACCTTCTTTTGCCAAGGTTGCTCCCACTAGCGTTAGCAACAGATTTGAACGCTATAGGTGACGTCACACTCAGTCCACTTCTTTATACAGTCTATGGTTTTGACATTATAACCTCTGAGTATCATAACCAACTCATATCTTAATGTTTATTTCCTTCAGGTGAGGGAGAAGGTCCATGAAGGCACCAGGCCAATGAGAGCTGTGTTTTTAGCCAATGGAAAGATCTTGACCACTGGCTTTAGCCGAATGAGTGAGCGACAGGTGGCACTGTGGGATACGGTAAGTCTGATGTACTAAATATGCTGCATTTTTTAATATAGGCTTGTCACAATAATCACTATATCGACTTATCATTCAGTATATGAAACCTAGAGCCATATTTTTTGGGGGGTCAATATTTATTTCATTTTTTGGCTATAAGATGAGATTTAAGCCGTAAAAGGTTGAATAAATAACTTGTATGACTCATTACAGATGCAAATACAGTACTACAGCGTTTCATTTTGCTGTTTATTTATTGCAGCTCCTGTTTAGAATAGTTTTTTCTGGTTTAAATCTGATCTTGGGTTTTTGTGTCAGCTGTATAAATGAGTTTCAATATTATCGTTTGTCGTCTGTGTTTACTTCAGCAATATATTGAGCTTCAATATGTGTTATCGTGACCGGCCTATTTGATTATTATGTTATCTGCATAGTACCAGTGTGTAGGTCTCCCACTGTCTAACAATACGTTATTCTTCATACACAGAAAGACCTCTCCGAGCCAATGATTGTGCAGGAGATGGACTCCAGTAACGGAGTGCTTTTACCTTTTTATGACCCAGACACAAACATGGTCTACCTGTGCGGAAAGGTACCGCCTCTTTACTATATAACACAAGCATTATGTGTGTATGACAAAGACCTAATGTAATCTATGTGTTGTCTACAGGGGGACAGCACTATCCGGTATTTTGAGATCACAGACGAGTCCCCTTATGTTCACTTCCTGAGCTTGTACAGCAGCAAAGAGCCACAGAGAGGAGCTGGTTTTCTTAGTAAAAGAGGTGTAGATGTCAACAAGTGTGAAATTGCCAGGTAAAAGTACATCATATTTTCTATATTTGTGTTAGTATATACACTACCAGTCAAATGTCTGGACACACCCTCATTCAATGTTTTTTTTTCTTTATTTTTACTAGAGATAGACTGATATATTGGTTGGTTGGCCGATATTTGGACTTTCTAGCGTATCACCCATTGGCCTTAAATCTCCAGCAGAGGGCGATACTTTGTTTTGCTTAAAAATCCACACAAAGCTTTATTTTAACGCTTTAATACGAAGAGATGGCTGCACAAAACGTGACTACACAGCTCTCTTATAAGCTTGTGGTAAAAAAGACCTGGGGGGGGGAGTATGGAGTAAATTTAAATGACATAATTTGGGGAAAATGATCAAAACCAACCCAGAATTTCGGCCCAAAAATATCAGCATCGTCCATGGAAAAACCCACATCAGTCAATCTCTAATTTTCACTACTTTCTACATTTTATATACACACAGAAGACATCAAAGATAAATAACTCTACTAAATATTTTTCGACAAAGCAAATAGGGGCTGCTTTGAGAATTTGAATATAAAAAAAAAAAATTCCATATATCTTGCTTCATATATTTGATGTCTTCTGTGTGTATATAAAATGTAGAAAGTAGTAAAAATAAAGAAAAAAAAGCATTGAATGAGAGGAGTGTCCAAACTTTTGATGGTAGTTGGTAATTGTTGGCCGACAGTGGCTCAGTTAGTAGAGTGTTTGTCCACTGATCCGAAGGTTGGCGGTTCAAATCCCAGATGAATGCTGTCATTGTGTTCTTGAGCTAGACCCTTAACCCCCCTCACCCTCTGTGTCATGTCTGAATGTGTGAGTGGTTCCTTGATGTAAAGCTCTTTGAGTGACTTGAAGCTGGAAATATATAAAAAATGTGACTATTTACCATTTAGATTCTACAAACTACATGAAAGAAAAGTGGAACCCATCTCCATGACTGTGCCACGAAAGGTAACGCATGATCTGAACATGCTTGAAATTAACAAAGAGTTGGTTCCTCATTCTAATTATAATTCTGATTTCAATATGTTTTTGTCCCTTTAGTCAGACCTGTTCCAGGGCGACTTGTACCCTGACACTGCCAGTCTGGAGCCAGCCCTGTTGGCAGAGGAATGGATCTCTGGGCAGGACGCTTCCCCGCTCCTTGTCTCTCTGAGTGGGGGGTACAGCGCCCCTCCATCCAAACACGGCCGGGACACACTGAGAGGAAAACCCAAGCTGCTCTCACAAGACTCTGGGACAGGGACCACCACGCCCTCAGCTCCCAGCTCCAACGTCTCCAGCACTGCTGCCAAAACTGAAGAGACCCATCACACCAGAGCAGCAAGAGAAGCAGACGGAAACAGCGAACGACCCAAGAAAGAGGTAATGAAACTAATGAGTAGAATACAATGGAACAGTATTTTGTTTCAAGCCACATATTGTGATAAACGATAACATTGCAACTACTTCATGCCACTGATACAAACCAAGATAATTCCAGTAAACCATTTTTAAATTCATAATATCATTAAAAAGACTGAGTTGCAACAAATAAATGTCCAAATGAACCTATAATAAGCCACAGAAGTTATTTATTCTACCCGCTAGACCTGTCCCCACTTTGGAAAGAAATTGTTCAGCTGATAAATATTGAGCCCCAAAAAATATAGTGATGATGTTATACTCGCAGATGGGGGGCAAGGGCCAGTGTTTCCTATTAATTACATGATTATTATAAATAATTTGCCATAAAATATTCAAAAGGTAAATGCACAAATGTTGAACCTCATCATTTCTATCAGTGACTAGACCCAAGAACTCGCTGTGTTACGACAAAAATCAGAATACCCCCATTTGTGTTAATTATCATTGGATTATAGAATGTGGTGATATCATCAGAAACACAGCAGTAGTAAACGATAAGTCGATATAGTGATTATCATGACAGGCCTAATTCAAGTTTATTTCTATAACACACACCAACTTGAGCTGAACCAAAGAACTTCACATAAAAGTCAACAAAAAAATATACAGATCACACAATACATAGGAACTAGCTAGCTATAGCTAGTGTTATATGCCAGCGAGAAGAGGTCAGAGGTCAGTCTAGTCTCCTCTGGTCACCTCTGGTCTTGTCAAATATTAACCCAGGGACATGTTAGTGAAATGATTGATTCATTACTCATTACTTTGATTTCAAACATGACAGACATATAATAAATAAAAAAAATAACACCTCAATAATATAGAAAAATGCAGAATATACCACAGAAAACAGACAGCACGTTCGAAAAGGAGCAGTGGTGGAAGGTAATGACCTAAAAGTAGTAAAGTACTGTACTTAAGTAGAATTTTTAGGTATCTGTACTTTACTTAAGTACATTTTACTGTGGATACTTTTTACTTCACTACATTTTTTGAACTGGACTGAAAAGTAAAAAGTACTTTTCATATGATTTGAGGGGTTATTTTTACCATGTTTGTGATAACATCCTGACTTAAGTTTTCAAGTTCAAGCTTTGGCTTTGAGCAAAACAAAAATAAATATACAAAATTCATAAGAAAATATAAGAAACTGATTCATATTGTTATTGTGACCAAAATATGTTTCATTTTGAATCAATATTAGTGTAAATACATTTACACTTTAACAAATGAACAACACTTGTGTGAAATACTTTTACTTTTTACTCTTAAAGTACCGTATATTTTATACAGGTACTTTAATACTTTTACTATAGTAGATTTTTTCATGTGATACTTTTACTTTTACTTGAGTACCTTTTTACTTCTTTATCTACACTTTTACTTTTACTTAGTACTGCACCCACCACTGAAAGTGCACTCTATAGAGACTCACTCTATAGAGACTCACTCACAGAGCGATTCAGACACGCAGCTCACTACTTTCGGGTCACGTGACTCTGGGTCTGGCTGAAAAAAAGTCTAAAGACTAAACTCTGATAAAATTTTATTTCTATCATAAATAATGGTCAGATTGGACTGGCACAAGTTTCTTTATTGACTAATAATAAACATACAAGTTTTTGTCAAGTTGGATCTCACATAAACAGACTATTTTTTTTTATTTTTGTCTTTGAGATGTGGAAATTACCTCTTTTAACAGCTCGAGTTAAGGTAAGCCGCTAATGCTAGCAACTTTACACCATAATGGTTTATTTAAGAGTTTTATTCATAATCAGGATGAACAGTGAGATAAACCAGCGCTTCTATCTGCTTCATTCATTTGTGTTGTGTCCAGTTAAAGACGTGTCTCTGTCCGCTGTTGTTTTTCCAACTCTCGCAATGCATTGTGGTCTATATTGACCGCTCTAGTGACCACCGATGGCCACTACTTTTCCAGGTGCATTGTGGGAAATTTTGAGTGCACTACTTTTTCACCAACTGGACACACTACTAAAAATGGCGTGACCCCTAAATAGTGCCCCCTGTAGGAATAGTGTGGACATTCGCACACAGCCAATATCGCCATTTGATTCTTCATTTGATGTTTGCCTGGTGTATATGTTTTTGTTTTATATGTTTTGTTTTTGTGTTTTGTTTTTTTTATTACAGGAGGACCTCTTGAATGAGTTACTAGCCGAAATGAAGGCTCTGCGTGCGGTTGTTCTGGCACAAAACCAACGAATCGAGTTGTTGGAAAGGCAGCTTGCTCGGATCGAAGATGGAGATGTATGAAAAACGCCTGCTTTTTCAAATAGACCATGGCCTTACTCGCATCGCTCCAGCTGCAGGTGGAGGAGTAGCGTAGGCTAGTGGCAAACAGGTGAACATGAAGAAAATAAAGGCTCAATATATCATCGTGATTGAAATGAAATGAGTTTAGGAAAATCGTAGCAGCGATGACAGTGTAATGCAGCTTAAAGGGCCCGTATTACGCTATTCTCTGATCTATGTTATAATGTTGTTTCCTCATCACAAACAGACCTGGAGTTGTGTTTTCTTTCATCATACATGTAGGAGTTGTGTTTTCTTTCATTCATACATGTATAACACACAAACCCTGCATATTTAGGCTGAGGTCTTCTCTCAAACTGAAAACGCACTGTTCCACCTTGTGATGTCATGTGGTAATACAGGAAGTGCTCCACTGTGTTTTTAAACTCCACACACTTTCACTAGAATCATTTGGATAATTTCCGCCCTGGAATTGCCAATCTCTACAGAACAAAAGGTAAAAGGTAGATGTTAACTTGAAAACTACCACGTCATGACATCACAAGGTGGAACAGAGCATTTTGAGCTTTGGAGATGTAGACAGACTAATAATAAAGTGTTACTAAAACATGTGTGAATGAAACAAAACACAACTCCAGGTATGTTTTTGAGGAGGTAACAGCATTATAACATGGATTAAAGCTCACAAGAGTCAGTTTTGTTTAATATAGGACCTTTAATGCTTTAATCTGTGAATTTATTTTTGAAGGAGGTTGAAGGTCATTTCAAGGCACTGTCGCCAAACACTAATCTAATGCACTAAAACATTTGTCTAAAACAGAATTGTGAGTATTTAATTAACAATTAGGGCTAACCAATCAGGTAGTGAAGCTGCTGTGATGTCTTCATTGTATATCTTTTTGTTTTTTTACTACAATGCCATGAAAGAGGTCAAATGTAGGATATCTTCTGTTATGCACATAGACTGTATATATAAATGGACATAGCTAACATGCTAGCCGCCGCGTTCCAAACAGGAAGTGATCATGGGCGCGCTTCCGGCTCCATTGACTCCGGCTCCAGTTCATTTTACGTTGAAAAACTGTGGCCCCTCTTCTGTCACTGGGCGCGCTTCCAGCTCCATTGACTCCGGCTCCAGTTCATTTTACGTTGAAAAACTGTGGCCCATCTCTCTGTAACTGCTGCTGCCAGACTCGTCATTTTGGTCTTAAAATGTTCGTATTAACCCGCTCTAAATGAATCTAAATGAATCTAAATGAATCGTAAATCAAGATATGAACATTAATAACCAACAAATCCGGCGCCTTCTTTCCCCAAGATCGCTCCCGCTAGTGTGAGCAACAGGTATGATTAACAGCGTTGCTAAACGCCCGCATCGCTGGTTTAGCAGGGAGCGGGAAGGGTCGTTATCTTCAACAAACTTGCTCCAGATTGGCTCTTTGGTTGCTATGACACTCGCAGTCAGCTCCAAATTGGCCCCTTGAACTGGTCTAGCCTTGATGAACTTCATTTGACTGGAGCCGAACGCTGTGGCGACGTCACACTCACTTAGTCCACTTCTTTATACAGTCTGTGGTTCTGCATCATGACAGTTGGGTCTGTGTTATGGAAGTTGAAAATGTCGTGTGTGTTGTATTTGAGTGTAGTCTTAAAGTAATGAAAAAAGGTAGCACTTGTGTTTTGGTACCTCATGTTTTAGAGATGATTTTCTCTGGGACATTTTTTTATAATTATATTAGCTTTAGCTGGTATTTGTCATCCCTCTGTTATTTTGATTATTCTTCCAATGACCATTTTCTGTGCTGTAGGCTAAACAACGCAATAAGTGGTTAGAAATGACAGTGACTTTTACTCTATATCTAATTAGTCTCTGCAAACTGTAAAACGAAAGGATTTGAAACTGTCTGAGGTTGTGGTCCTGTTTTGAAGCTGGTGGGTTAAACTATAGCAGGCCATAATGGTACATTCCTTATTAACTTACCTCTTATTGTAACTGTACACTACCTTTTTCCTTTTAGTTGAAGCCAGTAGCACATCAGTAAGACCACACTGTGTGAACACAATAAACCATAACTCTCTCTTTGCAGTTTGGCTTGATTTTACTATACGGGGACAAAGTGTATTCTGATATAAAGTATACAGAGCTTAAAGGGCCCATATTACACTATTTCTCTGTTCTAGTGTTGTTTCCTCGTCACAAACAGACCTGGAGTTGTGTTTTCTTTCATTCACACATGTTTAACACGCAAACTCTGCATATTTAGACTGCGTTCTTCTCTCAAACAGAAGGCACTCTGCACCACCTTGTGATGCCATGTGGTAATACAGGAAGTGCTCCACTGTGTTTTTAAACTCCATACACCTTCACTGGAATTATTGGGATGATTTCAGCCCTAGAATTGCCTATCTCTACTGAACTAAAGGTAAAAGGTTAACTTGAAAACTACCACTTCATGACATCACAAGGTGGAACAGAGCATTTTGAGCTTTGGAGATGCAGACAGACTAATAATAAAGGGTTACTCAAACAAAACACAACTTCAGGTATGTTTTTGAGGTGGTAACAGCATTATAACATGACTAATACCTCACAAGAATCCATTTTATGTAATATAGCACCTTTAAATTCAAATACAGATCACCGTGCACTGTGTTCATTTTGTGATAGGGTGAGCTATTTTTATACTGTGTTAAAGTTAAGATACCAAAATGTGGTTGGATCTATGGCCCATTTTTATTAAACAGGAAGCAGTTCATGTTTGATTTAAGGGCAGTTTCCAGTAAGTCATTTTGCAGTAGCATCAAAATAAGACGTTAGTTTTACCGTTTCCATGGTATTAAGATTGGTTCGATCAATATCCACCACTACACGATTAGATTATTTTTTATTTTTATTTATTTCATGTCTAGTCAAATGTATTGCACATTTAAAATCAACCACAGCTGCCCAAAGTGCTGCGCAAAGGCGGTTAAAGTGAAGGCAAAACATGCAAAAACACCATAGAACAATACAAATCAGCTCATGTTAAAAGCCAGTGCAAACAAATGAGTTTTCAACAAATATTTAAAAATATTTAAAGATTGGGCTGTTCTAATACCCAGAGGAAGACTGATGTTCCAGAGTCTGGGACCAGCTAGAGCAAAAGCCCAGACCCGTCAAGTTTTAAGCTGGGACCTTGAAACATTCCAAATCATCTGGTCTGCTGATCTCAAAGTTCTACTGGGAACATGGACAGACTGAAGCTCAAAGAGACAAGGAGGGGCCAACCCATGGAGACATTTAAAAAAACATCAACAAAATCTTAAAACCAAGACCGTTATTTATCTTTATTTACACAGGGGGAGCCCAATGAGAGCACTGAGACTCTGCTTTTCATCAGCGCCCTGTTCAAATACAGAACAATATAAACAAGCAAACACATAAGTACTGTGTATAAGTCCATTTAAAACATTAAAACAGGAGCAGGTGTGAGTATAAATGTTTATCACCAGATTATTAAAGTGCATTTGTGGCACCAAAGTATCTAATTTTGCTTGTTCTCGAAATATATTCCATTTTATATATTTTTTTTAACAGCAGCAAATGGCACCTGTTTCAGATTCAGAAAATATGCAAATTGTACTTCCCCTTTTTGACTCCCCACCCAGTTCTGTTTGATCTTCTTGATCTGTGCTGTCTCAGTTTCTTCTGACACTTCCTCTGAGCATCACACCATCTCACACGTCTCACTGCAGTCGTAGCTACAGCAAAACAACACAGGGTGGACCTGCTGCAAAAAGTCACACTTTGGTAAGTTTTAAGTTTCATTTTATTTAAGTTAAAGCTTATGCTAAAGTTTAGTTGAATTTAGAAAGTATTGTAAACATTTTTTAAGAATCAGTATTTGTTTCAGATCATTTCTAATTCTGTATTCACACATTGTAAAACTTCATTTAAAAAGTATAAAATTACATGATTATGTTTTGGTTTTTTTTGTTTTTATGATAATGATTCAAGTAATTTACAGATGAGACATGTATAGATTTGAACTGTTCACTTTACAAACCATGTGTCATATGTTTGTAACAAAAAACTAACCTAAATTGTCTTAAATGCAGTGGTGGATGAAGTAAAAGTAAAAGTAAACTCACATGAAAAAATCTACCTAAGTAAAAGTATTTAAGTACCTGTTTAAAATGTACTTGTATTTCACTCAAGTGTTAAGTTGTTAAAGTGTAAATGTAGTGATACTGATTCAAAAAGATCCAGCAAAACAAATCCATGTCTTAATTTTTCTCATGAATTTTGTGTATTTATTTTTGTTTTGCTCAAAGCAGAAGCTTGAACTCAAAAAATCATATGAAAGGTACTTTTTACTTTTCAGTCCACTTCAAAAATTAAAATAGAAAGTAAAGTACAGATACCTAAAAATTCTACTTAAGTACAGTACTTGTATTTCATTACCTTCCACCACTGGTTGAATACATTCTGACACATTGTAATTAGCATGTCAGTGATGATGTTGAATATCTATAACAGGAAACCATAACCGGCTGCAAACTTCCTGTGACTGCCCTCATCTCATGCAACAGGTTCAAGTTTTTCCTGTGGCTGTCTCTTCTAAATTATTGTAAGTACATACACTTTTTCATTGCATTCAAGATTTCTGTCAGTTGTTTGCTGATAATATGTTTGTTTCTTAGGCTACATAAACGTTTTTAGTTGCTGACCCAGTGACATCAATGGCTGAAAGCTGTTAGGTGATTGGAGTAAAGCTGGTGAAACAGACAAATACTTTGCCTTGATTATAGAAAAAAGTAAGTTGAAAATCAATGTTTATCATGTATTGCATCCCCAACAATTGAGCGTCTTAACCAGTGGTGAAAGGTACAAAGAAGAGGTAAAAAGTACTGTACTTAAATAAAAAATGTAGGTATCTGTACTTTACTTAAGTACATTTTACAGAGGATACTTTTTACTTTTACTCCACTACATTTGAGAGCAGTATCTTTACTTTCTACTCCACTACATTTTTGAACTGGACTGAAAAGTAAAAGTATTTTTTCTTATTGTCTGAGACCTGCTGAAAAGGCTGAGGGTTTATTTTTAACACATTCATAATTTGAGCAACAAAAATATACAAATAAAAACAGATAGAAAAAAATCAACACAATTGTTTCTCTTGAACAAAATTCAGAACAAATCAAAATCACTACATTTGAAGCTTTATAGGATTTCAAAATCAGCGCAAAATACTTTTACTTTGTACTCTTTAAGTACATCTTTAGACAGGTACTTTAATACTTTTACTTAAGTAGATTTTTTCATGTGATACTTTTACTTGAGTATTTTTTTGCTCCGCTATCAATTTTGATTTTTTTTTTTTTTTTTTTCAGAACCCAAAATGAATGACGACAAGGATGTCATCAACTTAGTATCCCACACAACTATCTTGGCTCTATTTTTCTTCCTGATCGCTCTTCTCATCCTGCTGTTTTTCCTGTACAAGTACTTAAACAGGGAAGCAAATGGAAAGTATACTATCCAACGCATTGTATACAGGGAAGGGGGGTTGCGGGATAGGGCCAGAGATGCAACTGTGGCCGTGGGAAACCGCTTGGGAGTCCAACTGTGGCCTCAAAGGGATCCGGGCTCGGATGAAGAGGATGAGGCATATGGGGCTGAGGAGGAGAGGCAGGTGAATTCCAATGGAGAAGATGGGAGTGATGAAGATGACGCTGAGCAGGTTGATACACAGAAAAGTGATAGTGCCGCTGAACTTAACGACGTAAAGGGGAACTCTGAAGACAATTCGGTAGACAGCTCAGATGAGGAACAACAACCTCTTATCGAACCTGAGCCAGAGTCGAAGGCAGAGGCCAGTAAGGTGGAGGAGCCAGCAGCAGGTGAAGCACAGGAAGACAAACTGGAGACGAGTGGACCCATAGTCATCAACCTCAACCAATTTTCAGGCAGTGTCCAGTGGGCCGAAGAAGATGGAGATAAAGATGTAGTAGGTGATGTAACACCACTGTAAGAGAGAAAACATGGACCAAACAAGAGGCCAGAGAAAACAGGCTAGGTTAGCATGTATATGATCATAAAGTGCATATGACAGGTTAGACAGTACTTTTTCAGTAAAACAGTTAACATCATTATATTTTAGGCTTTACTTAAAGTCTTTCCTAGTTTTGACTGTTTTTATTTTTTTTTAATTTTATTTTTATTTCTTATTCTTGTGACGTTTATAATTTTACTTCCTGGTTGGACATGTGCAGCAGATATGACGTATGATATGACGTATACGTAGAGGTTACCGGTACCTAGCAACCCGAACGTTAGCAAGGGCCGAAACTTGTCTAAACTGCACAATAATTATGATAAGTCTTATTAAAATAAAAGACAACACCTTTATTTTTGTTAAAGCAATGTTTAAAGTGTCAGAAGAATGTGTGACATGTGCGTACATTTTCTGCATTTTGAAGGTAGATTCTGTTTAAGAACTCAGCGCTACTTCCTCTATGTACTTCTTTTCTACAAACTGCCGCTTAACTGATGTAAAACTATGTTAAATATTTAACACAGGATCTACCCCACCAAACCAAGTCATAACTAAAACATGAAAACCTGCCATATGCATTTTACATTAGTTTTTTCTTTACTTTCGGGGCAAATGTGGTTTAGTATTCACGTAGGCTGTAATGTTTTACTTGAGTGGGACTGGTGTGACCCATAGATGCTTGACAAACTACAAAAATCACAGCATATCTGACCATGTATTTTACACTTTACTGTTTCTTTGTACTATTTTATTTGTTGGCCAAATAAACTTGTGTATTCTTGCTGATGTGTTGTCATTTTAAAAGGTGATACAGAGATCGGGGAGCCACTTTACCAACTTTCTTCGAAGATTAGGAGCCAGAATTAAAAGATAAATTATTTAAATTAATAACGTCACAGTTGAATATAAATTGACACGTGTACGCTAATTTTCAATATTTAATAGGTGCCTCAAGTGCTGAATTTACCCCAGTGTCCCTAGCTTTCACGCAGTAGCTAGAGGATCTATATGCCAGTCACCAATCCATGTCTCAATATTATAAAAGCAGACAGTAATACTGAGCACTAAACACTTTAAAGCCTATGCTGCCTCTGATAGACAACAGTCTCGTTTTGAGGTAACGCGCACATTAAAACAGACCTATATATTCAGACGCGTTCCTCTGTAATGAGGTCTATAAAGCACTGCAGCCCCGTGTAGACTCCTACGGGGATGTAGCTCAGTGGTAGAGCGCATGCTTCGCATGTATGAGGCCCCGGGTTCAATCCCCGGCATCTCCACTGTTTTTTCTCTCTCGTACAGTGAAACAGGGCAACCAAGAATCTCGACGTAATTTACATTGACATTAAATTCGAACATTCCATTTTTGTCAACAGTGAGTTTGTAAAAATGAAAGTAAATTTATATGACCGCTACAAATAGGTAAACAATTTCACGAGACAGAAGTGTACTTGTCTTTAAAGTTCGTTAGCCTCCTCTCATAATCTTACTATAGCGCCAGAGTCTGATTATTCTCAATTTAATGCTAAATCTCAGCCAAACTTGACTGTAGGGGGAATTGGTTTCAGTAGACGTCACTCATCTGCATAGGGAGTCGAAGATGCTTCCATCCAGGAGGCTGTTGTGGTCTGTGAAAGGCGCAGGACCCCCGTCTGCTACTGAGACACGCACAGATTGCAGCGTCTCCGAAAAACTCCCTATATAAAAATGGAAGGTAAGGTTTGCATACATCGATGCATTTGTTTGTGCAAACAGCCTAGTAGACAATTCGGAGCTGCAAAAAGCCCAAGATGGATGCAGCGCCACTGTGCGAATCTGCACGGACCTGTGATTGATAAAGAGCATACCCACTTGGAGCGTTTTTCCAGTTACCCTGTCGTTTCACTCTTGCAGGAGTAGGATGTTACTAGCGTCCGCTGTAGTGGTATGGGAATGGCTAAACGAGCACGGACGCTGGCGGCCCTACAGCCCCGCGGTCTGTCACCACATCGAGGCTGTGATCCGGAGCGACCCGCGCTGTGCTAGTGTGGTCCTCGGACAGGTGGACTCTCGCCTCTCGCCCTACATCATCGATCTGCAGTCCATGCACCAGTTCAGACAAGACACAGGTGAGACGAGGAGCCGGGCCCAGGTGAGGCCTGCTTAGCTTGCATGTTATGATGCTATTATAGGCCTGTGATTATAGGCTATGTATTATTAAGTGCATAACATGGACCCACACTTAATGGTCCCTATCAGCTTCTTGGAACCAAAATTATTGTTGGGCTCAAATGTACTGCATAGCCAATTAGTCTTAAATTAAATTAAATTAAATTATTCTGGTAATGTTCTGTGTACAGCCTGTGTCAGTGTTTCTTTATACAGATAAATCCTGTCATTGCAGGATACATCAAGTAAATATCCTGTTTAATAACATCATGTTTTATGTATTATTTGCAGTGTGCATGATGCAGTTTTCCAGTGTCACTTTTGTTCTGGCAGCATAGGTCAGAGGAGCAGCTCCAGTGCCCACACACAATGCACACACTGCACAGACCAGAGGTCTTCAGTGGCCTACATACAAATAAGGGGCTGTTAGTATTGTCCCACAGAAGGCTCTGCTCTGGCCTCCATCCTGCAGAGGCTCTGAAGGGCGACAGTGAGGAGAGAGATCATTTGAAAAGCACTACTGACATTGCAAAGGATTTTTTATATAAATTATTACCTCAAAAATGTTCTGTTTCATTGAACTATTATGGCTATTCTAAAGACATTGTGCCTTTCCAATTTCCATGGTTTTAAGTTTACTATGTGATATTTTACAGAAGTTAGAATATGTATTTTCCCAGAGTAGCCGATGAACTTTAATACATTCATGGAAGGGTCTGGGAAAGCAAACGACTCCAGTGTTGAGCCTGTTGAGTGCCAGCCAATCAGAATTCAGATCACCCTGTGCTGTTACCAACGGCAACCTGTTTGCCCAAACTCTCAGCAGGCAAGACATGTTGAATTTCTTTTATCTAGTTTTTCAAACAACAGTGGAAATACTGACTTAAATGTTTTTGCTTTATATAATTACAATTATACATACAGTGTATTTGTTTGATCAGGTACCCTTCGGCCTGTACGACGCAGCTTCTACGATCCCACCTCTGCCCCTGGGCAGGGCTGGCTGTGGGAGTGGGAAAACGACGCTGGGAGTTGGACTGCGTTTGATACTGAGGTGGGCAATGCCATCCAGGCTGCTCGGGACCGACAGCAGCCCTGGCTGGACCTGGCTCCACTAGGATTCTCCTACCTCATTGACTTTGAAAACATGACCCAAATCAATGGGCAAACACAGCGCTGTCGGCGTATCCAACGGCGCTCTGATTTGGCCTACCCCATGGTATCTGGACCACTGCCAAAATCGCACCAGGCCTGGGGACCCACGTCCATGTCGGGCGCTGGGGGACTGTTGGGTGTGGATGTGTCCAGTATGGGGGTGAGGATGAACAGCAGTGGAAATGGGAGCGCTTACCCCAGTGGGGCGCTCCCTGCCTCCGCCATCACCTCTCTGGGACAGCCTTGTGCCTGTCAACAGTGCATGATGGTGCTGGGTGTAAAGACTGGAGCTTTGTCCTCTTTCTCCACTATGTCCTCTGCACAGACTTTGGGAAGAAGACCTGCACAGACTAAACTGCCTCTCCCAACCATTAGCCCCAAAGTTCACTCTTACTCTGTTCCAGGAGGCTCGTACTCCCTAACGCTCCCCCGCCCTCTGACACTGCAGCGCACACTGCCCTCACACAGAACCTCTGTGATGGGGGCCACAGGGGGATACGGTGTGGGGGGGGTAGGGGGTCCGAGCA
>JACM01002429.1:0-20543 GCA_000787095.1 Periophthalmodon schlosseri | reverse complement strand
TAATAATAATAATAATAATAAATATGCCACAATTGTTATCATAAACATAACAAAAAACCTACAATAATTACTTTTTATTATACAATTAAAATCTTTTCAATAGATCGATAAATCAGGTGACAGAAATTCTTATTGACAAGGCTCAACACGTCAATCAACAAACTTTAAAAAAAAGATGTAATATTAATAGTCCTGGATGGTTCAGTGTTAGTGAAATGAAGGATTGTACAGCTCATTTCCTTAAATTCAGCCTTCCCCAGGACCAAAGGTGATGGGATTATAGGGTCTCAAACAGAGGTGGGTAGTAGTCAGTTACATTTACTTGAGTAACTTTTTAAAGAATTTATACTTTTCAGAGTACTTTTCTAGCAGCATACTTTTACTCCTACTTGAGTAATATTTTCTATTGAGTAACAGTAACTTTTTAAAGAATTTATACTTTTCAGAGTACTTTTCTAGCAGCATACTTTTACTCCTACTTGAGTAATATTTTCTATTGAAGTAACAGTACTCTTACTTGAGTAAAAGTTGTGGTTACTCTTCTCAGTGTGACAAAAGCTTTATGTTGACAATATGAAATTATTTGAGCATTTGTGTTTCTTGCGCCGCTCCTTCAGATATGATTTAGTTTTTCTAAATGTTGTGTTGATCCTTTGAAAATACCAGATTTTGTGCATTGTTTAGTGTTTTGTCCTTCATATTACATTAATTTTAAAATAAAAATCAGATGTTACGTCCCAACAGTTACTTTTTAAGTTACTCATACTTGAGTAGTGGTTTTTCCAAATACTTTTTTACTCTTACTTGAGTAATTTCTTGGAGCACTAGTTTGTACTTCTACTTGAGTAATATTATTTTGAAGTAACGTTACTCTTATTTGAGTACATTTTTTGGCTACTCTACCCTCCTTTGCTCTCGAGCCATCTACAACAACAAACAGAAATCAACAGGCAATAAAATTTGAAATTAAAGGTGCTCTGTGTAACTTGGGTCATGCGTACCTGTCTGTCTCCATGGAGATGTTTCTGCTATGAGTAGAATGTTTTATAGTATGGCATTAAACGTATCCATCTTGTATTTTTTCAGTTAAAAGTAATGCTAAAAATACATCGAAAAACTATCATAAAACTAAAATATTTTCACTGTGAGCAGGCTCACCTCTCAATAGATCTGACCTGTAACCTGACCAGGTGGCGCCACCTGCTTGTCACCATGAAGAGAGATAAGCTCAATGCCATAGTGTGGAACATTCCAAGCAAAGTAATAGCAAACGGGTGGCTGACCTTCTACCAGAAATGCCTTTAAATATTTGCGTGTTGTTTTTCTCTTCATTATCCTCCTATACTGTTTTGCTCTAGTGAAGATGTTTTGACATGTGAAGAACTTTGACACATGTAAATTATTTAGTCAGTCCACATCTCTGTCAATCACTTGAGCTCTGGATATGTTAACATAATTAAATTCCTCTTCACACATTACTAACACTTATCTTTATTGCACCTGGCAGTTTGAGACTTCAGCCGTCTGCGATGATCAGTGAAGCAGAGGTGAAAGAGCAGCCAGGCAGACAGACTCATGGTGCTCAGGGCGTGGTGTAACGTACATTCACTTTATAGACTATACAATACAGCTGCAGCACATATGGGGACCAGGGAGCAGGAGTTGGATTACAAACCACCACTCAAGATGGGGTGCGTGGGGTATCGGACATCACAGGCCCCTATGTCCCATTCATCACGGATCTTTTGTGAAAATGAGGGAGGACAGTAGTGCCTCTGTCCCGTCCAGGTTAATTGGGTTGTTTTTCTGGTTTGTCTGTCAGTTATAAGCAGAAGGCCAACGATGATACAGGTTTACTATCCTACTTATTCATTTGATTGAAAAAAAATCAAATAGAACTTATTTGAGACACAGTATACATAAAATAGAAATAACTAAAATTATAAGAAACGATTTTTGGTATTTGGGGAGACATTTGGGCAGTTATATTCTATACGAGTGGGGTCATATACATTAAATGAGTATTTAGCCTGTGCATATAAAGTATGTATTAGTATGTAAATCCAAGAAGAAACCCACTGCATAGTCTTTATAATGAGTATGAATTATTTGGGGCCCCATTGGGATCTTCAGATCGATAAGGGGGCCACAGCACTGCAGACATTTGAAACCAATGCCCACAGGACCTAGGCCTTAAAACACTCTCTAAAGCGTCCAGAGGAGACGGCTCAATGCAGACGAATGTGCCATCCTGTTCTTTAATACATATTTAACATGCACCAAGCTGATTTTCCTGTGACATCACCCAGAAGTTAAACTACACTGACAATATTAGTGCTTAAATGCATCAAGACAAGTTTGTGTGACAGATTAAAGTGAAACACTGCGCTAGTCTCCACACACTTCCACATCACAAAGCATCAGCTGATCGATACAAACACACAAGTAGACACAGAGTCAGAACACTCACAGCCACACGCACATCACCATCAACAACTCACTGATCACTCACACGCCACATTTATGCTAGACTAGGTGATGTGGCTTGCCTAAGGACACAACAGAATGCCTCTGCTGCCCCACTATTAAAAAGAATTTTTGAATATTATTGTTTTATTTTGTCAGTGTAGACTGATTAATATACAAAAACATGTAATATAAAAGGTACCTACCCCTAGTTATTGCTGCACACGACATGGACAGATAATACTCTCTGGAGACCAATGGCCCAACTCAAAGACAGACCATTAAGTCTAGCAAAGGGTAATTTTATATTTCTATAAAAGTTATTATAGCAACTGCATGTCAAACTAAGAAAGTGCAACAATCCCTGATACTATGAAGTCCATATAAAACTATAATAAATATGTTGTGCATTAAATGGCTATGTGAACTACTACATCAAACCCTGTTTTATTCTACATACAGAAATGGTTTTGTGATTAAATGACTTTTCCTGGCCAAATGAATGGAGTATGTTCAGAAGGGAAACAGTACCCCACAGTGGTTAGACTTTCTCAGTGCTGCAGACTCTTGATCTGTGTCCGTCCCTGCGGATGGCACTATGTACTCAACACAGCTGGCTCACAAAAACAGCCAATACATTGACTACATTGTTATGCAGTATTTCAGTTTAATAACAAAGGTTTACTGTCCAAAGTAAAAAGCATAAAACAATCATAAAATGACAAATGTTAATGGCATTAAAAGGCACTATGTAACATTTCTGGTGGAGGGTCCACCACCTGCTTGTCTCCATGGAGATGTTATTACTTTTCCTAGAATGTTACACAGTATGGCATTAAACTGGTCTGCCTCCAAAGTGACAAGCAGGTGTTACTGAGGTGACCCTCCTCACAATATGAAAGTGTGCACAAAAAAGTTACATAATGTACCTTTAATGACTAGTAACAATGTCAACAGCAATCATTTCATTGATTGTGTTTATTCGTGTCAATATTATTAAAGCTAAAAATGAGTGACAACTTTAGAAGCAAGTCTTGTCTTGTTGTATTTTAATTAAAACACTTCATTAGAGATTAAGCCTGGACAGTTACTCTTACAATTACTCTACTACTACTACATGAGTTGTAGCTTTCCCAAATACTTTTTTTTTTACTCTTACTTGAGTAATTTCTTGAACCACTACTTTGCACCTGTAATTAGCCTAATATCAGTCATGGAACGTAACAAAGTGAAAATAGTAAAGTACTGTACCTAAGTATAAATTTTAGGTATCTGTACTTTATTAAATTCTTAAGAAGTAGATTCTTAAATGGATACTTTTTAATTTTAAGGCAAGAAGGTATCTGTACTTTCTACTCCACTACATTTTTGAACTGGACTGAAAAGTAAAAGTATTTTTCATTATTGTCTGAGAACTGCTGAAAAGGCAGAGAGGTTTATTTTCAACACATTTGTTTGAGCAAACAAAAATATACAAATAAAAACAGCTAGGAAAAAAATATGAATTCAATTGTTTCTGTTGAACGAAATTCAGCACAAATCTGTATCACAACATTTGAAGCTTTATTAGACCTCAAAACCTACATGAAATACTTTTACTTTTCACTCTTTAAGTTAATTTTTAAACAGGTACTGTACTACTTTTACTTAAGTCGATTTTTTCATGTAATACTTTTACTTGAGTATTTTTTTGCCCTGGTATCTGTACTTTTACTTAAGAAACAGAATTGAGTACTTCTTCCACCACTGCCTAATAATTATTTGAAGTAACTGTACTCTTAATTGAGTGTAATCTTTGGCTTTTCTATTCACCTTTGAGTATGTGTTTTCTTTTGTTTTTACACAGACCTGCCCTCACCTCTCGCCTTTCTGTGGAGGTCGTGTTACACTTTAAAATTTTTCCCCAGATGCTTCTACTGTAGCTGTGAGAAGTATTAGTCACTGTGGTGTTTGTGTGCGCCTGCATCAGCTGCCCCCTCCACAGCCCTGACACTCAATGGAAAAGGCCAGTCGTGAGTCCGGCTCAATACTGGAGCTTGGACAGTTATTAGTACTGAAGGGATAGGGTGACCGTAACGCAAGATGCCACTGTATATCTTCATAGCAGAATCTGTGGTCACAATGATCATCTTCTTCTGCCAGAATTTGTCATTTCCAGGCTGTAATAAAACGCCTTTTGTCCGATGACCACACTCGACAGGGACAAGGAGGAGTTTGAGGTCCAGAGCGGAAGAGATGGTTGTGAAATGAACCATTGAAAAAAGCATCTCAAGGTAAATGAGGCACTTGTCATTTTGTGCAGACTGTATTATATGAATAACCTTGAGACATCACTGCTGTGTTTTCAGGAGGCTTTAAGGGTGTGAACTGTTGCTATTGGAGTGTACTACTCGACAAGCAGACAACAATGCATTCCATCATATGCAGAGAATAGACAACAGACGAGAAGAGTAGTAGGCGTTGCAGTCACAAAAATGAATTTTTTTATATCTATGTTTTGAGTAGCCCAATTATGTTAATCCACTAGAAAAGTGTTAAAGCATCAGACAATTGTGAAATAACTATAAAATTACCCACAAAAGTGCAGAAATATAACCTTATCTGGAAGTTTACAACATAAGTTTTTTTTATTTTTTTTTTTAAATCAGCTCTTTTGTGGAGCATTAAACAATATTGGAATTTAGCATATTTAAAAATATATATATATATTAAAAACACAATATTATCTGTTTTTTGATAAAATACCTTTACATGAGTTGAGCATGAAATACTTTGAACACAAGATGGACGGTGAAAATACCACATAAAGAGACAATATAGAGGCCATGAGTGAGTGTATTCAACTCATTCATACATCCTGCTGTACCCAATGAACTCCTCTCACATCAGGTTGAAGCACTGTGTTTAGGCAACATTCACAAATGCCTGTAGTTTAAAGCACATTTGACAGATTCATATATTTTTTCATTATTTCTTGGTTTGGTTGTATAGTACCCGGGGTAAATACTCATAATAATTTTACATCAGTCAAGAGGCAGTTTGTGAAATAATTTAGAAAACAAAAAGAAAATAAATAGGAACTGAACAGAAAGTAGTGGTTAGTTCTACAACAGAATACCTCTACCTGTGTCATCAACTGTCATAAATCCCATTCAAAATGCAGGGACAATTTACACCCAAGGAGGGCATTTTTCTGACAACAAAATAAAGGTGTTATCATTTATTTTTATATGTCATATCATAACTATTGTGTAATTTAGACAAGTTGTGGCACTTGTTAATGTTAAATAATTATAAACTTCACCAAAATTACAAAATTAGAAAAAAACATGGCAAGTTTTTTATTAAAATCTTAAAGTGTGACAGCATCAAATTCCAGAACACAAGGCAACCTACTAACAAAAATATTTGTATTTCAATCAGCAAATGATTTTTTTGATTCACAATGAAGTTATCTTGATGTGATTTATCAGATTTATCATTTAATCAAATGGAGGAATAGTCCTGAGCTCCTGCTGGCTGTCCTGACAAAGGATCAGCCTAACATGTGCTTTAGGGCTGTTAATAATACCGTAATAATACCTGTTATACACACCAATACAATAATTTAAAGCTAAACTGAAAATGCTTAATTGTTCAAATGAATCTTGCCCCGAGACAAGCTTCTCCCCTGACAGACAAATACATAAAACCTTAAAATTACATTTGCTGGTAAATGATCATGGTCACATTTTTATATTGTGCTTTTCCACCTTCAACTCACACTCAAAGCATTTTACATCAAGAAACCACTCACCCATTCACACACGCATTCACACTCCAGTGTGTGCAAGGTGGGTTACACAACTACAGCATTCATATGTGGGAGCTAGAGTCGCACCACCAACCTGTGGATCAGTGGATCTGACTCCTCAACCAATGTTGTTTATGTCAGAGCGGGATTCTGACTCCTCAACCAATGTTGTTTATGTCGAGAGCGGGATTTGAACCGCCAACCTTCAAATCAGTGTACAAACATTCTACCAACTGAACTACTGTCGCCCCGCTACTGTTCTCGTATAAATAAATAGTTGTTGTGTCTTCATTTGAACTGTATTCATCTTTTCTCTTTGTGATGAAGTTAGAAAGAAACCATTCATTTGGGCTCTATGAACAAGACATGACTCACAGGTACAACTCACTCTGCTAATATATCGTAGATGTGCATAGAGCCATTGTAATCCACTGTATTTTATTATTTTTATATTTAAATGATTAAGGTCACACTGTTCTGACTCTGAGTGGAGCCTAGTACTATTAAAGTGAACAATTCCCATAATAAAAGATGAGGCCGTTCTTACCAGCGACAGGGGACATACTGTTCTTTACTTTAGGCTTTAAAGTAACTCTTTGATTAATATAAAACCAATAAAAGATATTAATGAAAGAAAAAAGTAGTAAAAGCCTTTCATTGTGTTTTTTTTCTTGAATGACGTCCGAATATCACTCTTTAAGACTGAAAAATGCAAGTCTGCGCACTGCACTTGTGTGACCCACTCAGATGTTGTCGTCAGGATAAGTGATCATTGTGATGCCTTTGCCTCCAGCCTTCTTCATGCAGCAGACACAGCTAACATCAGCACACTGTTCACTATTGTTGGTATCAAACGACTTCCTGCCAGATTAACAAAATGTGCTTTGTTTTGGCGCCGATATAAAACGTGCAATAAAATATTACACAGGGTTTAATCTACTGCCCTTTAGCTGAACGAAATATGAACCACAATGCTCTTTTTTTGGCAGAGCGAACATGTTATTGCCTTCCCTGCAGTGTTCCACAATATGGCATCATAGCTCCAAGGAGTAAAGCAGGTGACACCACAAAGTCAAGTTACAGCTGAGATCTGTGGAGGGGCAAGACCACGCACTGTCGGAATTCATGTTTTTCAGGGTATTTTTGAGCAATATCAGCTATAATTCAATACATATACAAGTTAATACTGTGGAACATTCCAGGCTAGGCAATTACATCTCCATGGAGACAATCAGGTGTAGCAGTTCAAATAATGTTAACCTGATCTCTCTAATTCATCTTATTCAGTTTCTTCCCCCCCCCCCATTTTATATCCCATTTATTGGATTTCTTTTTGTATTTTTATAGTTAGGCCTGTCATAATAAGTTTGAAGCCCGATATATTGGCACAGAAATATACTGCGATAAACGATTATATTGAAACTACTTTATACCACTGATACAATAACAATAAAGCCGCATGTGGAGGTTATCAAAATAAGACCCAAAATGCAAAACTGCTAAATAATAATAGTTTAATCAACAAAATAGAACCGGGGAAGAAAAAGCAAAATAAATTCCAAAATAGTCCAAATGCAACGAATTACAAAAAAATGAACTCACAGAAGGACAAGACAATGACAACGCACCAACAAAGGACAAGGAGAAACATGAGGCTAAAATATACCAGGAAACAAGGAACAGGTGAAACACATGAGGGCGGAGCAGGCAATCAACAGACAGGAAGTTAAACTCAAACTAACTCAAAAACACAAGCACACAGGACACATGCCAAATTAAAACACATGAACTAAAGAAATAAGGCAAACTAAAACATGGAAAACAATAAAACAAAACCATAAACCATTTTTAAATAGACAGTAGCATCAATCAAAGGCCTGAGCTGCAACAGATAAATAACAGAATGTACTATTACTTGTCAATAATTAGCCATAGAAGTAACTTTGTCAACAGTTTACAGCTCAAATTTAATTGTATTACAACAAAAATACCCAAAATCTCCACACTTTTACGAAGAAACTATACACATGATAAATACTGAGCCCCAAAATATATTTTTTCAGCTTTGAACCTATGAGAACTTCAAATGTACCAAAGATTTTCTCTACATCTATCAAACGTATAATGGGAAGTTGCAGACACAGTCCATGCCTGAACGTCCCTGAAAGCTCTCTGTCAGATGAATTCTCAGCCTCTCAATCTGGGCCCTGCTGATTGACAGTCATATCTGTGTCTCATTGTGAAACTGCTTCTCACATTGATGGAGCAATAGATGGTCCTGCTGGTTTCATTTTGGGAAGTGACTGAAAAGTGTTGACTAAGTGCTACGTCGGAGGTCAGAAAGTGGAAATCGCATGTTTCATTCATTTGTCTGGAAGATGCAGTTTAAAGGTGAACTATGTAACTTTTTTGGTGGAGGGCGCGTCGCTTGCTTGTCTACGTGAATATGTTACAGTTTTGCATTGAGTGTGGCAGTATGAAAGTAAACTCAAGGTCAAGTTGCAGGTCAGATCTGTGGAGAGACTCAAAGTAAGAATGTATTTTTTAAGGTAAAGCAAGAACATCTCCACGGAGACAAACAGGTGTTTAACCCTTCATCAGAAAATTTACATAGTGCCCTTTCATAGAGAAATTTTACCTCTGCATTTGACACTTTCATTGACCACTGGACAAGTTGAAGGGCAACCCTTGGAGACCCATAACAACATCTTGAGCTGGGTTCATCGTCTTGAATACCTAGCTGGAGGATTAGCCTAATGTCTATGTTTTTGGGAACATAAAATCCACACAGAAACACCCCACACATCCAGGGAATCCTAGAATGCTCTTTGAGTGAGAGGAGATGTGCACCCTTCTAGAGCCACTATAGGCCACATGCAGCCGCTTATGGAAGAAATGAAGGAAGATCATGTAATTGTTGTCGATGGCATTGAAAGTGAATGTAGGTTGCTTACTCTAGGTTGTTGATGTTGGAGTAGTATTTTCATCATGGCTCCTGACCTAGTGTGAGTTCATTTTGTGCGTAATGTCACAGCACGTCGACCCTGACATGTGTTACATAAAATAATTCTTGTTTGTTTCTCAAATCGGCCTACTTCCTTTTTTGTCCTTGCAGAGTTAACCCACTCCCTAGTGAGAGAAAACAAACAATTTTCTATTCGTTGTCAAGATTCAAACAGAGCGAGTGACTCACCGATGGCTTATACAACGCACACCTTCGTACTCTCCTCTCTTCTCCTTCTGTCACTTCTTTCATTCGTTCTTTTTCTACCTTTTTCTTCTGCTTAGTCTCAAGGGTAGACTCAGTGTTCTCGTCCATTTGCCTGCTATTTCAGTCCCTATATCAAACGCAATATGAGTCACCACACCCTCTGAAAACGTGTAGACAATCAGTGAAACATGCTACTATGCATGGTGAGACTGTATCTGTATGTGGAGCGTACACCAATGTTGGGCGTCTGGTGACAAGCAAGAGGCAATAAAGGGCCAAGCCTAATTCAATTGGGTTTAATCAAGAGCATTAAATGTGTTTGAAGTACATAATTAGATATTATTCATCCGCTAATAGCTCACCAGTTACTGTATAATGGCATTTACGCTGCTGCCGAAGCTTCCAGTCTGGCTTCATTTGCATTTATTTCTAAGCATGTGTCACTGCAGCTTGATATGATAGCGACATTATGGACTGCGTCAACTCTGGGCACTGATGTTTCTACAATAGAAAGGTGTATTTACATTATTTGAACATGTTTTTGTAGGTTGAAGTGTTGTTATTGTTTGAGTAATGTCATTCGAAGGTCTCCTGTTTCTTTCATTATGCACAATGGCGGTGCGCACATTCGACAACGGAACAAATGAAACAATGCCAAATCTGAGAAGCTTTTTAGGCTAGATTTGACATCTCTCTCATTTCAAGCAAAACTGAAAATTTAAAGTTAAAAAAGGTTTAACAAAAATATACTGAAAGTAAATTATGAAATATCTTTCATGGAATAAATAACGCATAGGTCTAAGACCTATGCGTTAGTCTACTCAAATAAGTAAATAAAGTAGTCAAAACAAATCAGGAGCGATAACCTAAACTTTTTGCAGTGACCCTAAAATGAGCAAAAGCTGATGAGTAAGTGGATAAAAGTCTATTGTTTGGCTAAAAAGTTACATATTATGGCTTTAAAATGGATTAGTCTCTTTCATAAAATACGTTGTCTTCTTACTCCTCCTGAAGATGCCTAATTTTAATTTATATACATTTTATAAATAAAGTTCCCTATGAGATGAACAGAAGAGAATTGAAAATAAAATGTGCTAGAAAAATAGAAATTTGAAGTAGAACACAGACCTATGGTTCAGGTCCAAAATATATTGAAGATCTGCTAATTTGGTGGGACCAGTGCCTTTTAATGGACATTCATAAAACACATGCAGACATTGTAGCTATGGGGTAATTACTATTGGTTGTTCTGCATCTGCTCTAACAAACGTATTCTCATTGACCTGAGTACTTTAAGACTGGAGGAAACAACAACAGTATACTCAGATTATATTTGTTCATTATGAAAGCAGTCTTTGTTCATGTTTTATTAAGGCTAATTAAAGTGTAGTTATTGTAAAGCGGAACCACACAAACAAATAATATATTAAAACAAAACAAAATTAAACAAAAAATATATTAAAAACACCTGTCTGATTGCCATTTATCAGAAAGCCAAGGACACGTGCGGCGTGTTGTCTTTCTGTGAAGTATAGCCGACAGTATCTCCAGTGCGCTGCTTCTGAGCTAAACTAATTAATAATTTCTCAGCCCATGTCCTCCATGAGAGACATCAGAGGCTGGAGCACTGCGTCACTGCGTCTCTGTGGTGCTCTGTTAGGCCAGGCTTTCCCACAGACCTGCAGGCATTTGTGTGTTTGATGAGACGCTGTTAATAAAGGAGTCGTGAGCTCCAAGAGGCACAGAGAGGAGCAGAGCAACCTTCAGAATGAGCTGCAAGCAGGCAAACACAGGGTCTGAGCTGTTTAATATGGTGTAGGTACATAGTGGTACATGTGGGTTATGTTTGCACCATATTCACTCACAAATGCATAAAAGATGTGGGATAAACTGTTAGATAATAATAATAAATATACTTTAATATATTTTTTGTTCACAGTTAAAACTCATAGCAAGAGCGGTAATAGTCATAGACAAGTTAAGCCCACCCAAATGTGTTATTTTGATTTTAAGTTAGCTATAATCATGTCATCTACATTTATATTTTTGCCACAAATCAGCAGACTTGAGCTCCAACATAAAAATGAGTGAAACCTAGTTTAAAGTTTATTTACTTCAAATGACTTTGTAGTGGTTCTATATTGAAAAAGTACAGTTTAAAGTCCCACCTGTACGCCACAGTGTTGGCCCCTAACCCTGTGATGTCTGACAGCTGCTTGTGACACCTCAGCCTTGGACGTCTGCTCTGGTCTTATCTGCAGAGCGCCCTTCGACCCGAGACGCCCCCCTCACTGTGGCCGCTCACGTGGGGCTCATGCCAACACACAAATATACCTCACTACAGAGCCGGCGGGACAACAGTTTACAACTCTCCCTATAACCACTGTCACAGCTAATGTTATCACTGCTCATACGATCCTCCGTTTGAGAAATCATTTTACTCACACTCAAAACACAGAAATGAATTTTAAAATTAACAAACTGTGCTAAAATTCAACTCAACGCAGGATATGGAGGGTTGGAGTCCTGTGGTCAAACTCAGACAACAAATTCAATCTCTCCTCCAATTCCTGTTAGTATATTGTCAATCTAGCCTTAACACAAATTACAATGAAAACAGCATGTGTGCATATAGAATCACGTCAGTGTTTCATTAATACAAGGAAATCACAGGGATAACGGCAATGAACTTTGATGATAGGATGTCATCACTCATTCAGACAGAAGCTGGTTTTGTTTTTGATAAATCTAATTTTCAAGACATGAATTACTGGGTCTAGACAGATGATGTGAGCAACTGTATCAGCTCATGACAATGTTCTGTGACATTCAACTAAAAAGATTATCATATTGAATCTTGTTCAAATAACTTAAGCCTATTTCATGGCTCACTGATGAAGAAGGTCTCTCATTCCTCAAATGTACCAGCAACAAATATAACTTTTATCAACAACATTTATCGGAACATATTTTGCATTTTTACAGGTGTGAAGAGCTGCAGTGTTATGAATGGAAATACCTTACTGTCATTTTGATGAGGGGTTTTCAGAGAGTTATTAAATCAATGTGGGGTTAACATTATATTTATTGTAATGCATTCAAAAAAGCACAAATAAACACAACACAAATAAAGACATAGGTTAGTCTCCTATGGTCATTCATGAATAGACAACCCAGCCCATAGAGAAAAACATTTAAACTTTTACATTTGCAGTCGGTATATAATATTTATTTATACCCCCTTTGCATGCAACTATTCTGCTAATAACTCTTTTGTACTTTTTACACCACCATTATTGTGATGCAAACTAACCCATAGCCCAGGGATAACTTGGCAAAGGTAAAGGATCCTGGGCAGCCTGCAGCACTACAATGAATATTAATCTGGATAAATCTTTTTTTTTTTTTTTTATTAAAATGTAAACCTAAATATGATTTCAAAATATCCATAGTTGGCTGTATTCCACCACATTTCCACCTTTGTTTGTGAGTGAATGAATCTGTTCCTCTGTATAGGATTACGAATGCACCACATCATTTCATTTCCAAAGGGTGCAGGTCAGTTAAGGTAAAATCTTCCTATCACAAATCCTTAATGCTATTCTTTCACTGTCTCTATTTGCTGCGTTTTGCTGTGTCCCTCCCTAACTGCAGCCTGGCTGACTCATCGCCGGCCTTGCCATTAAACTCAAGCCTGCACTGTTTAATCATGAAGAAAAGGGGAAATATCAGAGTTCGATGGACATAGTGGACTGGTTCCATTATTTTGTTAACACTGATGAACTATTAACATCAACTATAACACATAATTGTACTACCCATATTGTTTCAACAAAACTGCCATAACTTTCACTTAACTTACACATTTTAATAAGACAAACTCAACAGGGCAGAAAAAATGAATCACAAACAGTAAAACGTAATGTGTATATAATCACATTCTTGCGCTGGAGACTTACATTGAGAAGTGCATTATCTGATAGCTGTCCACTAGAGGGCAGGAGGACAAAACAAGCAGATGAACACACAGCCTTAAAATAATAAGTGTGGTAGTGAAGTGTTGGCATCCAGCAGAGCCTGAGAAGAAGACATCATTAAAAGTGCATCTACTTTTGTTTGGTCTGGAGAGTTCGACTGGAGCACCACATAAGAGGAGTTTTGCTCGGCTAATACTGGCCAGTTGTTGTTGCTATGCTGAAACATGTTTTTCTGTGCAAATTACAATGTCACTGAATAAGATTACATTTTCATTATTAGCAATCTGAGTCAGGTGGATGTTTTAATATTCCAATTTGCATGGCAGTGAGAAAGTTGCATTTACATGTATAATGACATATAAACTCTTGTCTCACAGAGAAAGTTCTCGGTTTGATTCTCATATAATATGGGTTTCACTGTTCTCCCTGTGTTTTGTGTCTTGTGTTTTTTTGCAGGTACTTGCAGTTTCATCTGAAAATATGTTCAGCCTTAACCTCCAGCTAGGTACTCCTGATTTAGATCCAGGTTCATGAGGTGGGTTGCAGTATAGATATGGAGGTTGTTTCTGGTTGAAGGATGGGTCAATACAAAAAACAATGGGGACACTCGACTTAAAGGGTCCATATTACTCAGTTTTCGAATCTGTGTTTTAATGTTCTTTCCTCATCAAAAACGTACCTGGAGTTGTGTTTTGTTTCATTCACATGTTTAACACACAAACCCTGCATATTTTGGCTGAATTCTTCTCTCCGCCTGAAAACACTCACCACCTTGTGATGTCATATGGTAATACAGGAAGTGCTCCACAGTGTTTTTAAACTCATACACCTTCACTAGAATCATTTGGATGATTTCAGACCTGAAATTTCCCATCTCTACTAAACAAGGCATCTGTTAACATGAAAACTACCACTACATGACATCACAAGGTGGAACAGAGCTTTTGAGTTTTAGAGATGTAGACAGATTAATAATCCAGGATCGCTCAAACATGTGTGAATGAAACAAAACACAACTCCAAGTATGTTTTTGATGAGGTAACAGCATTATAACATGGCTTAAAGCTCACATGAGTCCATTTTGCGTAATATAGGACCTTTAATATTGGTACATCGGTAGTGTGATGTCTGTCATTATGTCCCTTTAGAAATCATTAATCTGGCCACTGATGTTCCCGGTGCGAATCAAAGATGAACACATTTGTTTCATATTGCAACATTAAAATCATTATATCTCTATTTGATCCTCAAGGACTGTTTGCAATCAATTTGTGGCCTTTCTGTGTCCTGTGCATAGGCCTCTTGTTCCATTATGAGGTGTGCGCAGATTGGACTGGCGCGAGGCTGAGCTGCTCCTGTAATAAGGCTGGGAGATGACTCATCAGCCCAACAGAGCCTTGGAAATCAGGAATGTGGCGCCGCTGGCCTCTGGCTGTGAAGAAAACCTTTGGATCTGAGAGAAAGACAAAACAGACACTGCGCACCAATGACCGCGAGCGCAGCTGTGTACCTGCTACAACCCGGATCTATGCACTTAGTACCAGTGGATGTCATGTTCTTTTGTCTTAAGTTAACGGATAAATTAGCATCATCATGTCTATTTTTTTAGTTAACTTTCTGTCTCTCGCATGGCTTATCTCCTTGTGGATATGTAATAGTGATGGAGGATATAAAAAATGTGATTCTCAGTTTCGATACTAAGGAAAAGGCTTGATACGCGATACTGATTTCAATATTTTGATAATAAAAAAAAATAATAAAAAACGTCTTTAGACAATTGGGTGCAATTTTCAAAACAAAATAATAGTACATTATTTAACATCACTGTGTGGTCTCATACTAGAACTGATACAGATTCATTGTTACTGGGGTAACAGTAGCTCAGTTGGTAGCGTTTGTCCACTGACCCACAGGTTGGCGGTGGGATTCTAGCTCCCACAGATGAACGCTGTCTATGTGTTCTTGGGCAAGCGCTTAACCCACCTTGCCCCCAGTATCTGTGTACACTGGTGTATGAATGCGTGTGTGAATGGGTGAGTGGTTCTTTGATGTAAAGCGCTTTGAGTGCCTTGAAGGTGGAAAAGCGCTATATAAATATGACCATTTACCATGTACTTGTTTAAATGAGAATATTAAATAGTGTATAGTTATCATTAAGTATCAATTAGTATCAAAGTATCAATTTTTTGACAAATGTGTAATGATTTGGAAAACTTGAACATTTGATCATTCCTAGTGTGGTTCACAGGATCCTATTCCAAATTTACAACATATTTTTAAAGAAAAGGGAAAACAGGTATGCAGAGTAACTTAACCCCAACTCACAGAAGAGGCAAATCATTGGAGCACAGGATATACAGGATATCTCACTGTAGGGAATTGTGTACAAGCTACTTTTCAAAGTTACAACAACTGCACTTTTTGACACAACATGCTCCATTTATCCAGCCTTAGTGCGATATAGTGACAGACCTCAAATCCTCTGTGGCTGGCTAGAAACTTTAAAAACAATCAATGTAGTTTTAGGATCAGTATTGCAGTTACACTGTACACTACACATGGTTGTGGGGCATGATTCCAAAGAAAAACGCAAAGGAAACTTCACAAGACCACCCCTGGATTGGCCTCACTCTGAAGTTAGGCCTAAGAGAGGTACCTTTGGGTCCCTCCATTCACAGAGCCTAGAGGGATTCAGTAGAACTTGTGGGCTCACTCTTAAACAATCTAAAACAATGCAGTAACTGTAGTGGGGAGAATACATTGTTTTTAGACATACTTTTATTCTACATGGTTTAAGGTCTTTATAACGAATAAAATTATCCAAAACATTAGGTTCATCCTCCAGGAGGTCAGGATCAGGAGATGGGTCACTGTTGTCCATGCCTGGCCAGCCACAATGCTTTACTTTCGCTACTTGAAGACATATAGTCTGGGAGGGGTTTTTATCTCCCACAGTTCTGAAGAGGCAAAGATTGATAGGCGGATTAACCAATCAGAGAAATGCATAGTCCATGTCAAAACAAGCATGGCAACTTGAATGTAAAAAAGAAAAACAGCACAGACTTCTGCAGAATCAACAGGCAAAGGTGAGAGAAGTTTTAAAGTCTGTTCTGAATGATACAAATATCTGAGAGGAAATGTCTTCTGCACGAGAAGCACTTACAACTAAGCAACTGATAGGATCGTCATTCACCCACTACTCCTGACAGGTCGCCCAGAGACAGTTATTAGGGATGGGTCAAATGCACAGGAGAGATTTTCCTACAGGGACAATAAAGTCAACAAATACACATGCATGGCTATTGTTGATGTAGCCTTTGTGTCATTCCAATGCCTGGACAAATGGAAATGGGGTGTTTGGAAGGGCATCTAATGGCTGAGAGATGGCCCCAGGTAAATTATTGTATATTTTAAAATCTCTGCTTTGACAAGGCTGTTTAGAATAAAGCGTTTATTTTCCAGACTGATAGGCTTTCAAAGAGGTCCTTTCTCCAGCTGCAGTCTGTATTCAGTCATTCAGCATTCCAGGAAAAAATGACATTAGAAAATTAAAATCTAAATGTATTTGCTTCATGATTGTATTTTTTGTCAACGGCCTTGTAGGCCAGAGCAATGTCAAAGAAAAAAAAAAAAAACACATCATCAGATGAGAGAGAGAGAAAAAAGTCAATTCATCTTCCATCTGAATGCACTGACGTCAATCAGCACTTTGTGTGAGGCGCGGGGACGGTGGCCTGCCCCAGTCTGTACAATGTGTTTCAGTGCTGTCTCCTGATGCATCATGGGAGAAAAATGCTCCAGTATAAGCAGTGTATATACATTCTTGGCAAACAGGTTACTTGATAAACGGCATGTAGGTAGACTTTGTGCTACCCTCGACCCTTTGACATAACACTGACTATTAAGACAATGTAATAATGGCGGACTGGAGGAAGAGGGGCTGGTGAGTCATAGGTCAGCGGTGGGTGTGAGCGCATACAATGGAGAGCCCCGAGGCGTTTAGGTGCAGGATAACGAGGCCCGTGCATCTCCCAAGTGCCAAACATTAAGAGTTATTACTTCCTCCCTGCTGCTGTACCCATAAGCACTGAGCCCCTGCAGCCGCACCAGGGTCCAGGATCTGAAATCAAACAGGGAAAAGAGGTGACGCGCACACTCATCTGACTCTACAGTGACGGGTTAATGATTTTAAAGCTCCACTATGTGACTTTTCTGGTACAGGGCATGCCACCATGCCATAAATTGTAGGTATATTGTTCTTTAGTAGCAAAATGTGGACCATATAAATAGAGTCATATTACTTTAGATAGTAACTTGTCTTAAGGTTCCTCTGAATACTGTGATTATTACAGTATTCTAACTTGGCATGAAGGCTTTATGCTACACTGCAAGTGCATTTTGTGACACTGACACACTTTCAAACAATATGTTGGAGAGTACTGTAAAAAATCTATGAATCTACACTTTATTTTACAAGCAGTGAGACATATAACCCACAGTTAAGGCACACACCTGCAAGCCCTTATAATCAGGCACCTTAATCCTATGTACAGAGATGTACAGATTGTACAGATGTACAGATTACATCTTTTAGCACAGTTTTTCAGATTGACGCTGCCCTTCTGTCTTAAAAATCCTAAGACTCTGACTTTTTAAGGACAGATAAAATTAATAGCAGATCTTGTTTTGCACACATAAGCTGTGTTTTCCCAGACCAAAGTGAACTGTCTGGTCCTGGACGATGACGAAACTCATAGTTTGGAGATTTGTGCGACAACTTCTGGGAATAGAAAGTCTGACTTACTGAAAAATCCACTGGATAACTTTGGTCTAAGGCATTTTAATAGCCGGCACTTTATCCTGTGTGATGTGTTTCTTGTCCAGGATGACGACAGGTATTTAAACAAGTCTCATTCAGAAATACCTTTCTCACACTTGAAGTATGTAAACAGAAATGTCTAAGCTGGACTTAAATGCATACCTAAATTTGGTGTTTACATATTTGATCTGGTCTAAATACATACCACAGTCTTGTTTTCCAATAGGAGCCATTTGGTCATCACTAAAATATCTCTATGTGGAGGTTGGGATCTGAAATATTTAGTTTGTCCAAATGTAGAAAGTGTTAAGAGTGAGGTTTGTGCTTGAATAACAGTGGCTCCATTGTTCGTGCCTTGACTTAAATAGGACACCAGTCATGATTACAAACGTCACATTATAATTATAAGTATTTCGCAAGGATCATTGTGAGAAGTATTTAAGCAAACATACTATTTAAATTTCCACCACACCTTTTATGTACCATTAACATTACTCTTTAATTCAGCAACTTTTATTTAATAAAACTTGTCTTCCTGAAGAAGTTTAAATGTAGGCTCAAAACAGTTCTGAAAGGATTTGTATCTGCACTCTTCTCTTTTAAAGTTTATTTTATAAGGATTATTTATTTATTTAGTTTTATTTGTTTGAATTGTCACACTTTTGGGGTTGAAGAGTGTAGAGAGTGTAGAGGGAGCCAGCAATCAATCTCACAACACTGATGCAAAAACAGAGCCCAGAATACTTGCTGTAAAGTAGACTAGACTAGACTACTGAGCAGCCCATCCCTCTGTTCCTGTTGTGAATAAAATCACAATAATAGTAAAAAAAAAAAAAAAAAAAAAAAAACAAACAAACAGAAACAAAAAATTTGACATTATGACACGCCATAATTTTGAACACTGGGAGCAAGTCATGAAAGAACCTATGGTCATATGGACTAAGCCTCGTGCTGAGAGGCTAACAACTCTGCCACACTATACTCACTATCTGACAATCCTGTACTGGTAACTGTTGGAGCATATTATCTATTAATAATGCAGCCACTGTTGCATAATTATACCAGAATAAAAATACATCAAATTAAGTCACGTAGCAACAAGTGCTTTCTTCATCGGTCATATTACCTGTCAACATGCAGCGCTCACAACCTTGGGCCTATAATTATTACAGCTGCATAATTAATTACTTTCATATGACTCACAGCTTATATGGATAAATATTACTTTTAACATACCAATTAACTTAAAGTCATTAATACCATATATAGTCGTATACAGTCACTCGGATCCAGTTGTTGGAGAGATTTGTTTGCAGCAAGTGGTAATAAAAAGTCGCTCTGTTAATGTGCCCTCCTACGATTCGAGACTATGACTCATATCTAAGCTTCACTGTAGAGATGTGATGCGAATACTTATCAAGACAACCATCCCAAACTTGCACCTGCTCTTGAGAAATGTAGTAAGGAATTTATGTTACATGTCATGATACTCAACCACACAAGTGGACAATTTATTATGGACCACTTGATGTTTAAATCAAGCCATCAAATATGCAGAAGGCAGAGGTAAGCAAGCCACTCTTCTTCTAGACAGAAAGATGGCTGTTTACTCCAAAACATATTTTCAAAAGTTGCAATGTTACGGAGAAAGTTTTCCTAAAGGGACGGGGGGATATGCAAGCTGACCAACTGAAATAACTTGTTTGACGTCATGACTATTTTTAGCAGGTAATATATGGGTGTGGAAGTGCCTTTTCATGTTCAAAATACACCGAAAAAATCGCAGATTCCGTAACGCCTGTGTACACGTGCATGGACATGTGTGTGTGAGAGAGTGAAGATGTAAGGCAAATTCACACCTGCTGATCAGCTCTGTTGTTTGCACATGTGTTGATAGGCAATGACTTTAAAGAGACAGTGCACTCACATTGAGCTTAAACAAGACAGTCAAGTGAATGCTGAAGAATCACTATGGATCCATTCAAAAACATTAACTCATTATTTACATCAAAACATAACATTTTGGTTCAGTCCCATCTGAGACCAGTATGTTACATTGGGTGAGACACTTTTCCTAATAATATAATAATTCCAATGCAAAATAAGGCACAATTTATTGTCTGTATAGGGAAATTGTCCTCTGCATTTGACCGATTTTTAAAGTAACCTTTCAGGAGAAGTACATGACCCACTTCCACATCTTGTTTATATTCTTTTTAAAGTAGATTTTCAGTATTTGGATTTTATAATAACAATATAATAATAATAATAATAATA
>KN471964.1:0-45139 GCA_000787095.1 Periophthalmodon schlosseri | reverse complement strand
GCCCGGTCTGATCCCGGCCCAGCCCGGCCCACGGGCCCAGCGGGCGCGCTGCCGCGGCCCCACAAAGAGGACGTCCCGCTGGGAGTGTGCTTGGGGGAGGGCTGGGCAGACAAAGACGGGCAGGAGCCCTTTGACCCGGGCCGCGGCCCGGCGGGGCAGACGGCCCAGACAGACAGCATCGTGTCTGCCGCGGCCCCTCCTCAATTTGATCAGCCACGCGGACCCCAGAGGCTGGACGCTCACAGTGAACACAATGAGGGACGGGGCCTGACTCCCTCCGCTCCATTCATCTTTGGGAAGGATTTCTCTATTCCCTATGGACAGAAACCCCCTCTCGTCTGGTCCCTCTTAACTCTGCAGCCACAACACTACCCCTCGCCAGACCGCCTCCCCAAAGGCTGAGAAGCGCGCCTCTACTGGCCGTCATTCAAAAACCTAACCCTGCGGCACTGCCTTTTCAGTTCTCTGACCTTTTCTGTGGAAATAACAATTAAAATCTATGTTCGGTACAAAATGAAAATAAAGTGAGAATAAAGCTCAAATGTTTTTGTTTGTATAGGATTGTCTCCTCTCCTGTCGGTAGGCACCTAAGCTGTAGTGGTGAGCTTTTGAATGGTCCGGTTGTAGTACTGGGTGGTCAGAGACTCCAGGGGGCTCCAGCGGTGAGCGTGTAGCTCAATGACCTCCATTAGGAGAGAGCGGGTGAGCGGGGACTCGGATGGACACAACATCTTGTCCCGCACGGCTGCTAAAAGCTCTGTCATCATCTCCGGGAGCTGCTCCTCCAGAAGACGCCCAGTGCTCTGAAGCTGCAACACAAGAGCGGAGTTCAGACTTGACAGTTGTGTCCCTTATGACGTGCAGCGCAAGACAGTCTGACACCTTGTTACCGCGGGCAACAGAGAGGGTGTGGGCGAGGAGGGTGCAAAGAGCTTAAAGGGAGAGCAGGAAGCAGAAGTAATAACTGTTTTGAGCAGAGCGTTTTCATTGGCCTTAATGGTGGGTAAAATGTTTAAAACTTGTGTTAAAAAATAAATGCATGTTTTTCTATAATTTTGGTAGGTCAGTTCTTGTTATTAATGTTTTGATATCACTATTATTTCCCTGAAAGGTGAGTATGAGTATGTCGCGCGTGTGTGTAGCCTGTACCTCCATTGAGCAGCAGAGGACTGCGTCTTCCTTCACTTCTCTGGAATCCAACAACTACAAAACAAAAGAACAAACTCAGGAACTATTTGCGCGACACAGCAAAATGAGCTACATTTAATGACATTCATTATCAGAATAGATTTAACTTCAAGACACCCAAACGCACAGTATGTGGGCCAAACCTAACAAGTCTGATATGTAAATAAAGCACATGCTGTATATTTGGAACAGACCACATGCAGAGATTAAACAAATGCAAGTGTTTGTGTGTCTATTTATCATTGCACACAAAAAAGAGTGAAAAAGAACTAATCCAAAGTGTAAACATTTCCTGAATTAACATTTTAAATCTTGGAAGACAACAGATGAGGGTTTCAGCCTGGCAAACAAGACCGTCATCAAACACCAGCCTGCTCTGTATCTGCATACACATGCAGCCATGCCAAAAACAAACAGTAGAGCTGATAAACATGCTAGCTGGCTTTCCCCCTGGACCCCGGCCTCACGGACAGATGGACACACAACAGGCCCTGGTACAGAAACAATGCACAGACTATCTACTGCCAGGGTGAGCCCTAGCACAGGAGACCAGGAAGCAGACGTGCAACGTTCCCATGAATGTGCCTTAAATCTGATCTTGACAAAAGAAAGACATGGATTTAGAGAAACTACAGATGTGTACAGGAGAGTGGAACAGGGCAGGAACTCTTAAGAGCAGGAGCAGATAAACGTCTGAAGAAAGCTGTTGTCCTTCAGCATAGCTACATGGATGTACTCCCATGAAGAGAGAACTGTGCTAAAACAGCTAAACGGGCCCAAAATCATGCACTTTAGTAGAACCCCATCCAGTGACTGAACACAGACTTTCTCAAGTAGAGTCTTTTCCAAGTAACAGTGAGGCTACTGCGGCACTAACGTCAGCTCCTTACTCTGGCTGAACAGGGCGTGGTGACAGTGCGGCTGTTTGATGTGGGAAGTCAAGTCTTGTCGTCCTTCGAGAAGAGAGCTCTGCCACAAGCGGGATTAGCTCATAATGAGTTCTCTGGGGAGGCCACTGCCAAGTTTGGCTCAATATATTAAAACGGTCTAATCTATAGTCTTCTATCATCACCTTTCCTGTCTGCTGCATAGTATTTCCCTTATTCTGCTTTCCTTGCAACTACTCACTTCTAAGTCTCCAGCACACCACACGTCTGTATGTCGACTTTAAAGGAATTCCCATATGCGAGTATGATCTGCGTATCAATTACTTACATAAAACACTAGTTAAAAAGATACGTGCCAAGTTCCATCATCAGAACAGAACACTTTTCTGCAGTTAATACAAATGTAACACTAGAGAGACACGGTTTTGTTAAAATAGTAGAACATTTCAAAGCGACACCTTTATTCCGCTCAAGTAATTCATTCATCATTGTTCAAATTGGGAAAAAAAGCTGATCTGGACAAACATTTAGAACAATACAAACATTTAGTCGCTTTCACGTATCATCAACGGTGTCACATTTGAATACAGAACGCATAATGAGTTTGTAAAATAAAACTTGCAAATAGGGCGGCAAATTATGTCTCTATTGCAACTCGTAACTGCGTTTTGACCCAGCTGTAAGTCTGACAGCTGACTGCTTCTACTTTCCTCTTCAAGTCTCCTCACTCAGTCAACTTCCTCCTTGAAAAATCTCTTTGCTGATACCACTTCCATATTGTGGTTTGTCTGCGGTGGTAACGCTCTATTGTTTCTATAGCGACAGAGGAACTGTGTAAGAGAGAGCGCGACCGGTTGATGAGAAACAACATAAGGGTCGTGACTTTTTCTGGAACTGATGCTGCTGTACAGGACGTTTGCACCACTAACCAAACCCAATGCAATGCGTCCAGTCTAGACTGTCTCTCCGCAAACAGGAACTTGACGCGCGTTAGTCGATCTCGCCAGATAAACACAATACAAGTACTGCAAGCTGTACTATATAATCCAAGTATGTACCTCTCGTAGACAGGTGAAGATGGGACACACCAGAACCCTGTACGGCTGCCCGGAGCTGCTCCTCATGGTACCGAACACCTCGCACAAGAACGTAATGAACCCCAACCACTTCTCCACATCCGTCTGCCGAAGCTGCTCGCGGCTGGAGAAATCCCTCTGCGGAGAAACACACAAATGCATAACATTAAAAGATGTACGCGTAGGATCTAAATAACTATAAGAGGAAAATGGTTTAGGTAGGTCAGCAAATGTTCATGTAATACTGGAGTTGGCTTTTTTTTTGTTGCAAACGTCAATATTTACAACATGTAGTGCATATTTACAAAAGGAGAAAGGAACATTAAGTGGATATACAAAAGTAAGAGAAATATGGGATACAACACAGAGGTCTGTTAGTAGTTTGTAGTTAAAGTAAAGGAGACGCAAAAGTAGATATAAAAATGATGATAATAATGGGAAAAAAATACTCATAATAAACACATACACACACACACACAAGAATATATCATATATAGTTGAAACCAGTTTACATACACTATATAAAAAGACATGCACTTTTTTCTCACAGTCTGACATGAAATCAGACTAAACTTTTCCTGTTTTACCAAAATTATTTGTATTTGCTAAATGCCAGAATAATGAGAAGGGTTTTTTTTGTTTTTTTTTTAGACAATTACTCATGACCTTCTTCAAAGTTAGTCTTTCTTATTATTTTTTGTGTAATTGAGGTTGAAGGGCTCTGACAGTCTGGAGGATTTGTTGATTCCTAGTTATTTTATATTGTTCAAGAGCAGAGAGGGGGAGGAGAGCCACAGAACCCCTTGAGTCTTTGTTCAGTGGGAGTATTGTGTATTCAGTCCAGTTTGTGTCGTTGGAAAGGGTTGAGTAATTATTAATTGTAGTGATGCACATGGACGTTGTATGTATAATATTAAATCATCTGCATAAAGACTAACTTTATGCTCTGCGTTTCCAATTTTAAGTCTGTTTCTTAATGCTGCCACAAGGGGTTCGATAAATAACACAAAGAGGGACGGAGAGAGGGTGCATCCTTGTCTAGTTCCTTGGTGCCAGTTAAATGAGGAGATGCCATTTGTGGTGACCGTGGCCCTGGGTGAGGAGCAGTGTCTGTATCCAGCGAATGAACGACTCTCCAAAACCAAACATGCGTAGTGTGTTGAAGAGAAACTGCTAGTTAACCTTGTCGAAAGCCTTTTCTGAGTCTAGTGAGAGAATAATGGCCTCATTTTCTTCTTCTTGTGCAGAACTGATTAAATTAAAAGAGTTTTCTGAGGTTGTCTGAGGCATGTCTATTTTATGAATCTGGTGCGGTCTGGATGGATAAGTGAGGGGATGACTTTTTCTAATCTGGTTGTGAGAGTTTTGGTTACAATTTTAAGGTCTGAGTTGATTAGTGAAAGTGGATGATAGTCAGATGGATGAGTTGGAACTTTATTTGGTTTTGGAACAAGCGCAATGACGGCTGTGCTCATATATGGAGGTATTATGGAGGTTGTTTTTATTTCTGTTATTACCATAGACTGTATAACATAAATGGACATAGCTAAGCTGCCGACGCGCAAATAGGAAGTGATCATGGGCCGCGCTCCCGGCTCCATCAATTCCAATTCAATCCACTTAACTTTATTAGAAAACTGTGGCCCCTCTCTCAGTAACTGCTGCTGTCAGGCTCATTTTAGTCTTAAAATGTTCGTATTAACCCGCTCTACGTGATCCTGGTATTTTTATTTCGCTATTGTGTCCGTAACTCAAGATATGAACATTGATAACAGACAAATCAGGTGCTTTCTTTCCCCGACGTCACTCCCGCTAGCGTTAGCAACAAGTTTGATAGACAGAGTTGCCAAGTGCCCGCCCCCTTCTAAACCAGCGGTGCGGAAAGGGGCGTTACCTTCAACAGCTTCGCTCCAGATTGGCTCTTTGGTTGCTATGATACTTACGGTATCTCGCCGAGCTTCTTTTGACTGGAGTTGAACGTTACGGGTGACGTCACACTCACTTAGTCCACTTCTTTAAACAGTCTGTGGGTATTACTCTCGTGGAAAGTGGAAATAGATGTCCCAAAATTGCTTACAGAATTCAGCTGGATAGCCGTCGGGTCCTGGTGATTTATTATTTGGCATTTTGTTTAAAGCTTTTTGTGTTTAATTGGGTGTGAGTGGTGCGTCTAATATGTTTACTTGTTGCGGCGTGAATGGGGTGTAAATTCAAAGAATCCAGGAAGCTTTTTATTGCTGAGATGTCTTGTGTTCTGTCAGAAGAATATAATTGGCTGTAGTATTGTTGAAAAACACTTTAACTCTTGTGGGTCATGTGTCATGGTACAAAATTAGTCTTGTATTGATGAAGTTATTGCTTTTTCTTTTTTATACTGTAACAGATTTGCCAGAAGTTTAGTTTTAGTGCTATAGATGAAAGAAAATCTGTGTTTTGGTTTCTGTGCAATCCCTCAGTCGTCCAGGTCTGATCCACAGCTATGTCTTTTGGTTTATTATGGTATCTAGTTGTTCTTTAGCTTAGTTTAATTATTTTTCTACTTGTCTATCTGGGTTTGAGCGTTGATGAGAAAGCAATTCGATTTTCTGTTCCACTGCGTTCTCTAGTTTTTTTTTTTTTGTTTTCTTTTTTTGTTTTGTTTTTCGAGTATAATTGTGCCGTTTTACTGTTTTACTTGTTTCCCAAAAGAGCGAAGGGGAAATTTTTTGAGAGTTGTTCATCGCCAGGAATGATGCCCACTCTCTCCGTGTGAGTGACGGGAAATTCTGTGGCTCCCAGGAGAGATGTGTCAAGTCGCCATCTTGACTGTGGTTTGTTCGACTGAGTGGATATTGTTAAGGAGACTGGGGCGCGGTCCCTGATTACAATTGGGTGTATTGTGTTTACTGTTTCATATTTGTTAGGTGAGTTGCTAAGGAGGAATAAGTCGGGTTGATGGTGGAGAGAAGTATGTGTATTATTGAAGCGTGTGGTTTCTCATTCTCCAACTATTGCCAAGTCCATAATTCTGCATATATTGTTTTATTATCTCTGATGAATGGGTGTCTTATACTGCCAGGGTTACTAGAGCGTTCTAGTGTGGGGATAATTACCGTTTTAAAATCTCCTGCAAGACTGATGTTTGTGTGATTTTGAAGAATGGCTCATCGTTATATGGTCTGTAAATATGTAATATGTGTACGGTATTAGATTAATTGTTACTTCAATAATAAGGAATCTTCCTTCAGGGCCTGTGAGAGTTGATTTGTGTGCAAGCGATGTTTTTAAAATTAAAATTGATACACCTCTCTGTTTACTGTTATAGGTGGTTGAAAATATTAGGCCATAATTTTTGACTTGGCGCTGCTGTGATTCTTGTTGTGTTATATGAGCGGATTGGAATGTCAGAACATCAGAAATTAGTTTTAATAAGTGGTTAATAATTATAATTCTTTTTGAAGGGGTAACAAAGCCACAAAGGAGGGCGGGACAAAAGAAAACGTGATGGTTTAGACATGGTGACCAAACATGAGAAAGACAGGTAAAGAGACATGGTGACCAAACATGAGAAAGACAGGTAAAGAGACATGGTGACCAAACATGAGAAAGACAGGTAAAGAGACATGGTGACCAAACATGAGAAAGACAGGTAAAGAGACATGGTGACCAAACATGAGAAAGACAGGTAAAGAGACATGGTGACCAAACATGAGAAAGACAGGTAAAGAGACATGGTGACCAAACATGAGAAAGACAGGTAAAGAGACATGGTGACCAAACATGAGAAAGACAGGTAAAGAGACATGGTGACCAAACATGAGAAATACAGGTAAAGAGACATGGTGACCAAACATGAGAAATACAGGTAAAGAGACATGGTGACCAAACATGAGAAAGACAGGTAAAGAGACATGGTGACCAAACATGAGAAAGACAAGTAAAGAGACATGGTGACCAAACATGAGAAAGACAGGTAAAGAGACATGGTGACCAAACATGAGAAAGACAGGTGAAGAGACATGGTGACCAAACATGAGAAAGACAGGTGAAGAGACATGGTGACCAAACATGAGAAAGACAGGTGAAGAGACATGGTGACCAAACATGAGAAAGACAGGTGAAGAGACATGGTGACCAAACATGAGAAAGACAGGTAAAGAGACATGGTGACCAAACATGAGAAAGACAAGTAAAGAGACATGGTGACCAAACATGAGAAAGACAGGTAAAGAGACATGGTGACCAAACATGAGAAAGACAAGTAAAGAGACATGGTGACCAAACATGAGAAAGACAAGTAAAGAGACATGGTGACCAAACATGAGAAAGACAGGTAAAGAGACATGGTGACCAAACATGAGAAAGACAGGTGAAGATACCACAGTGAAAAGTGAGTGAAAGGGGGAGGGACAGACAGGCAACATTTAACTATGACAATAAGAGACATAACAAAAACAAGTGAGAAGATGAAACAGTTAGAGGAGCAATCCATAGCGCAGAGCATAGACAGATTGTTTTGTTTAGAAGAGGTGGTTTTTCTAATGTAGTAAATAAAACTATAATATTGAACTGAAAATACAAAAAATAAAAATATATAGAATGTCGATGAAGCCAACAACAAGAAAAGGCATGCAAATTTAGTATAAACAAGTATTGATACTTTGCAGCTGATGTCATCAACATTTCCTAAGGGTGGGATGGAACTGTCTGAAGCTATGTCACTCAAGTTAGACTTTAGTCTGAGCTTTGTTTTAACACAATCTGACCATAACAAACTGGCCTAGCTGAAACTACAACAGGTGAACAGATTTGTGGTGTTAAACAGGTCCCTCTCACATAACATTACAGTTACAATCTAGCTAGCATTAGCCATCAGTTTTCAGTTAGTCACCGGCACCTTTTTTGTTGAAAATCAAACTAAACTAAACTAAACTGGACCATGAACGCTCGTGTTGATCACAGACTCCTGAAAATGTGTTGTTTAAATTCATTTTATATTTTTCTAGCACTTTCAAACTATCTTAAAACTATCTTTTTTGTCAGTGTTTGCTAATGTGCGCATTGTGTCACCATGGTAACTGCTGAAGATTCCTCCATAGACATACATGTAGAACGCAATGTTACTGCAAAGTATCAATATTATGTGTAGGTAGAATGTGGTCATCCAGGGTCTATCCATTGAGCCATAAACCCCTATGGATATAAATAGAAGAAAACATGCAAAAAGATGACTTGTGTATTTAACTTTTTTTCATATTTTTCACACCTCTTGTTCCAGTCTCTCACACACCCTTTGGCATAACACTGGTATTCACAGGCATGATTTGTTGGGGGCGTGTGCAGAGCTTAAACATTGTTTTTAAGATGGTGATGCAAAGAAGGGTGGTTCGCCGCAGCAAATTCAACCTCTCGTCCCAAAACGTAACATAGCCACACATCGGGCTCTTTCTTCTGTGTTCGTAAGCAATACAATGTTTTATAATTAGATGATAAGTCCTGCTTTTACTTTTTTTTAACTTTTACTTACAAAAAAATAAATGAAATCTTAACCAGAAATAAAGTTGCATAGTGTGTCACCCAGCCTTAAGTTAATTTACAGCAGAAATGTTAGTATAGGGACTCAGAACAACAGGTAAAAAGTTACTTCTACTACAATAAACAGTGACGCATTCCTCAGTCACTCACTAATTGGCTCCATAATGAGTTCCAGGACTCTGCAAGAAGCATCCTTAATGATAGCCTTCATGAGACCGCTTATGACATTTCAAACGTTTTAAAGCTAAAGGCCCAAATGTCAAAGAGAGGAAGGGGGTCCAGAGTGACGGAATAACAGCAAGAATAAAGACAAGTGGAAGACCACACATCTGCGAACGGACTCGGTTACTGTCGTGTGGAAAAAGAGATAAAGGATTCGGTTTGGAATGGAAATGTCAACATCTAAAAGAACGGAAAGATGTAGATTTACACTTCCAGTCTTTAGTTCCATGATTATTTACACTGTAGATTCTCATTGAAGGCATCAAAACTATGAATGGACACGTATGTATGTAGTGAATAAAAAATAAACTCAAAATAACTCAAAACTTGTTTTACATAAAAAAAAAAAATTAAAATAGCCACCCATTGCTTTGTTCATTGATTTGCACTCTTGGCATTTCTTGATCCTGACGCGGCGCAGCTGTGAAGTGAACCATGTCAGGGGACGTCATCAGGAAGCTCATTGACAGAAGGCCAAGGCAGCGTTCTCAACAGAGCAAAAGGTGAATACTTTGAGGATTTGAAAATAAAATGTAAAAAAATATTTAGCTGAGTTATTCACTTTTTTCTTTAGTACATAATTCCATGTATCTTGCTTCCTTATTTATCTAAAATGTAGAAAGCAGTAAACAAAGAAAAAAAACACAATGATTGAGCGGATGTGTCCAAACTTTTGACTGATGGTGTAAATGTAAAGTGGACTTCAGCTTCCAGAGCTGTGTGTCCATAAATGGGTACTCGTGAAATAAAAGGAAATACAGAACTTATGTTCTTACTTTTGTGATTTGCATTTTCAGATACCTGCGACATTTTAGTACTTCCCTCCAGACACAGTGTAATTCTGCAGAGCTAGTGTAGGTGGCGCTCTTACCTCCAGCATATTGAGCAGCAGAGATCTAAATTTGGTTCCCTCCACTATGAACATGGCCATTCTGTCACACAACTTGGCAGCAGTGGCGGCAAAGCTCCTGTCCGACACAGCCTTGGAGTAGATGGCACTGACCACCTGAGAGAGGCTCTCCTCAGAGCGGGCAGAGCTCTGAGCCTCCTCCATGAAAGAGGCCAGCTGCTGCTCCACGCCGCTGCTGTTGCTCCTCAGGCTGTTGAGCAGCTCCACCAGTCTGTCCACACTCTGGCCCCCGCGGCCCGACTCCATACAGGCCTCCTCCTGTGAGGGCATCAGAACATTTACCATCACCGCTACAACCTTCTACATTTTACTGTACATTCAGTTACTCATACAACCCTCTCCCATCTGTGCGGCAGCATTTCATTTCACAAAGACAATCATTGAAGATAAGGTGAATATATATTTCATGTTTATAGTAATCTATATGTAGATGTGAGCGCCTATGTGACAAATGACACTCTGCTTTCTGTTTAGAATAGAGCATAAAGTCACAACATGTCAGCAGTGGATGACATGATAATAACAGCATTCATAAATGTCAGAACACGCTCTACCCATCATGTAATGCATGAGGCCAGTCCAAACACCTCTAAGTCTGAGGAGAAGACCATCTTTGACATTCCTCTGAAAGTGTTCTTTTTACGTATTCACAGACACCATTGAAGATATGTTTCAGAATTAGTGTTGCGTACTGCGACCAGTGCCAAGATAATCAAGGCACCCCTGGTGGTGATGAGTTTGGTCTGGTTCATACAAGTTGAGAGCAGCAGCGCAGTTTGTCGGATGGTGGTTTAGTGCTCACAGAGAAGCTCATCAAAAAACATCTAATGCTGCTTTAGTTGTTCCACCTCCTTGGCAGACGCTTGTAGTTTGAATGCTAACTAACCAAACAGATAAATAACTTTAGTATGTCAGTGCGAGGTGACCTTGCTTGTGTTTGCTAGACTATCAAAACGATGGTGTATGTTAAAAGTAATGATCAGACTTTAATAGTAGCATATATACTTGTACACACTTGTACAGTAGATACTGGCTTAATGCTGAGTGACAGGCAGTAAGCAGCTTTCAGTACCTTGTCCTTTAGCCTCTTCCTCAGCCCCTCTTTGGAAGATTGCAGCAGGCTGATTTTGGGCTGCTGTGACTGTCCCCGGTCGTCTCCGCCTGCTGGTCCGGGGGGCTCCTTGTTAAGGGTCAGGTCTGTACTATCATTCTTAGTAGATAAGGACTGTGGTTGGGTTGGCTCTGGAGGACTCTTGGTGGAGAAATTCTTAGGCTCAACATTCTGCCTTACATTCTCTGCATCTTTGTCTTTGGTAGTTCTTGGGGTAAAGTCTCTCTCCCCCACAGCACTGGTCTGTCCGTGCTCTTGACCTCTCTGATTGTGGTGCCAGCGGCGGTTCTGGCTGTACCCATGCTGCGGGTGCCCTCCTTGGCGCTGCCCGTGGCGTGGGGGTCGACCACTGCAGTTGCTTTTATTGTCTCCCAGTTCACTTGGTCTGTGGTTTGGAGAGGGCTGCTGAGTTTGGTCTCTCAGATGCTGTGGTGCCTGCTGAATGTGCTGAGGCTGGTTCTTCCCACCTCCTCCTCCACCTCCTCCCTGAGGTCGCTGCTGTCTCCTGAAATGAGGACAATTATTAGTTAGGCTAACACACACTTGCAGCAATGGAACTGCTGCTTCTACCAGCACATAATATCTACACTACACTACAAAATCACTAATACAATAATAAATTAAAAAAAAACATTGTGAAAGCTAATGACTGCTTACATATGGATGCACAGTGTCTCTGTGTTTTGCAGTCCTGCATAGCTCTGTGCTTAACACTGGTCTGGCCGTGTGCTTCTTGACACAGCCACTGACATATGGTTGTGCGGATTAGTCACCCTGGCACTAAGGAGCCTGCCCGCTACATGCTCATGTCGAAAACTGCACAAACTCAACCTTGGATAGAGGGTGCACTTTTGGACATACTCCGAGACTTGCTGTTACTGAAACAGAACTGAATGAGCAGATGTATTCATGATGTATTCATGATGTATTCATGATGTATTCATGATGTATTCATGATGTATTCATGATGTATTCATGATGTGTTCATGAAATATATCAGAGGATACTCATTTTGGGCTGCACATCAGAGCAACCAAAAATATCAGACATTCATAGTAAGATTGATCATTGATTTTCCAGCATGGTCGTGCTAAGTATTGACAAACTATATAATGCCAACAAATTAATGTTTTTCTTATTTACCAAGAGAGAATCCCCCTCTGTTAATACATTTTTGTATTAGGGTCCAACTACGTTTAGTAAACGAGGTAGATACTGCGTGGAGTATTTGAAAAGGCTGATGTTAAGGATAAAGATGCGGGGGATCAGTCACAGACTGGCTCTTTGGCATTGAGTTTCTATATAGCTGTGTCAACATTTTGAAATAAAAATGAAAGTGTCTGACAGGTACTACAGGCATTACCAGCAGCTTTTAGTAACCCTTAGTAACACTCACTGGATGCCTTATGTTGATTTTTCCATTGAAATTTGTCACCCATCTGTTTGCAGATGGTGCAGGCAGGAAGGCAGTATTATATTTATAGTTGCCACTGAGTGAGTCAATGAGTGTATATCCAAGGTTCTGTCTCGGCTGGCCTCTCTGTACAACTCTCTCTGGGAGACTGGTAGACAGTTCATCCTCTGACACTATATTCAATAAAGAGTCTTCAGCACCATGCAAATAGCATTGACTTTCATATGCTGGATATGCATAATATGAATTCACACGTGGAAGAACACATTATGTGCACTGCATTTCATATGTCGGCTTTAAGGTTTTTGTAAGATAATGGCCTTTAATAGTTTACATTCTGTTGTTAACTTATTGGCCTTGCAAATCTTTCTAATACAGGTTGGTAAATGACAACTGTCCATGCTCTTTACAACAGAAACACTTTGCACATGCCACTTTAGGACAGGGGTGTAGGAGAGGGAGCGCACACCGTTTGCAAAACTTAAGAAGAAATCTCTTGCACACTGTGTTTTTGCCATTTGCCTGATAAAGACCAAGGGCCGAAACATAGCAACTTTATAAATAAATCACAGGTGGTGTAAAAAGACAGTGTGCCAGACTTCTTCTTTCATAAGTGCCACAGCGAGCTGTAGTTGCTTGCACCTATGCATTGCATGCATGAACATAAAGCAAATGGTGGTGGTGGTGGTGTAAGTGTTGACTGTTGAGACCTCTGTTGAGGGACGCACCGTCCACTGTAGCAGTTTAGATCTTCCTCTAATAAGCCAGTGTGTGGATGTACTGGTGGTGCCCAGAGGTGAAGTGAGACAGTTATAAAATGTTAATCATATTTAATGAGTGCTAGCTGTGCAGTAGCTGTTGCCGGGATTACCCATCCATCAGTCACATTACTGCCACAGCGATGTTTATATTGAAGATAGATGAGCGGACGACTGATTAAATTTCATCTGCCAATATCGGGTTTCTCAGAAACATCTTCTCTCTGCCACAACAGCTTCATCAAATGAAGACTTTTATGGGTTATGACAATACAATATTAATTTTACTTATATCTGTGGGATTATTCCTTTGGGTTTAGCCTGTACTCGTGTCTGTTCATGTTGAATTGGCACGAATGCCAAAATATTTGAAATGAGTCAAACTCAAACATTCAGTTTTAGGTAATTGCTATCATTAGTAATAACAAATGATACATTTGCACTTCCCTGTGTCCTGCCCAACTTAACAATCAGGTGTATACATCAGGACCAATAAATATTAAGAAAAAAAGGTTATGGTTGACTGTCTGGCTCCAGTAACTGACCTGGTTGAGACTTGCCGTTTTCCCCCAGGACCAGTGGGCAGAAGCACTGTTAACTGCTCTCGGTTCAACTGTTCAATGGGTCTAGATGCAGGAGAAGCAGGGCGCGGAAATGCAAGTGGTGGGAGGTGTGAAAGTTGAAATCACAATAGAATAATGGATAGAAGCAAAAAAAGAAAAAGCAGAAAGCAAAAAGGAAACAAACAAAATTCTGAAACTACAGGTGGATAACTACCGGTACATGATAAGCATGCATTAGAAATATATGACTGATGAATATGACCATGAGGTGAGCAGGGAGCACTCTTTGGGCGTGTGTACATTAGGTCAACTGGCCCAGGGGAAGAGAGGCCTGTACCGTCAATACCAAATCACTGCTATTAAAAATGTGGGAAAGGATAAAGAAAACACTCCTCTAAACATACTCATGCTTGATTATGGTGTTAAACCGGCGGAAGTGCATTCAATAGAAGGTTAGAAAAAGTTACGTTGAGAAGATTCAAGCTTTTTGCCCAATCAAGTAATACGCAGCATGTTAGCTCCCTCGGCCTCTGTGCTGTGAGCAGTAAGCAGCGCATTCCAGTAAATCACAACTAATTTCAGCCCTGCCTGACGTGCCTGCTAAAGTAGAAACACATGGACTGCCTCCCCTTTCTTTTCCTTCCTGCCACAGCCAGCCCACACTCGTCTCATAGTCCCCCTCACATTCTCCTCCCTGTGCACCCTCCAAGTTGCAGTTCGGGCTTTTTGTTTGTGAGCTTTAATAAATTGGATTCTACAATTTAACACTTGGAATCGTTTTTAGTTTTTTTTTTGCAATGTTTTGAGTGCTTTGGGTTCGTTCATATCACCTAACCCATTTTATAAACAAACAGGGCCGCATTTTGTCGAGAACAAAGTTAATAAACAAATTGGATGAAACACATTTGCACTCTCAAAAGCGACCACATTCTTTAAAGCTCCTAAAAAAACTGCAAACTGGGATTACTTGAATATGTGGCAGAGAGGCGATGTCTTGTTCCTGTTTTTCTGGTGCATTTAACCTATTGTTTTATCCCCTGGCACATACACTTTCTCCTGACATTAAAATATACTCTGCATGTGAGACAGGCCTCTGCTTTGACAATGTTTAAATCCAGGCTCCAAACGGTTCTGTTTAGCTGTGCATGTGACTGAAAGGTTTTTGTTCCGCACTCTTCTCTTTTAATGTTAATTTTCTGATATTTATTTATGTTTTGGATTTGTTTGTATTGTGATTTTAATGTCTTTCTTATTCTGTAAAGCACTTTGAATTACTTTGTGTACGAATTGTGCTGTACAAATAAACTTGACTTGCCTATGTTCATGTTTGTCTTTTTATTATCCAGCGTGATATGATGCTACGGTAATAACAAATGTAAATCATACTTGCAAACAACAGAATAAACTTTTTGTGAGGGTGTTGCATCCTCTGCCGGTCATACGTCTGTTTAGAGTGTTTGTTTATAGTGGGAGTGCTGTTTAGGCTGTCTTCTAATTTGGGGAGGGGGAGTACAATATTATAGACGTTCTAAGTGCATCAATTAATTTACTACAATACTAGTGCACTACGGTTATTTTTTTAAACAACTGTAAGCAAAATACACAATAAAATTCCTAAAACTTTTTTTCTAAACTTAAAATGTCCATCGTAGCAAATAGTAACAGCTTCGGCTCCAAATCAATTATAGTCAGCGACTTGAAAACAAGGTTGAAAGTGTTCTTGTCCATTTGGTCTAGCTAAAATTTCCTCTTTTTAAAACCGCAAATACGACCCAAATATTTTCCTTTTTTCCCCGTCTCATAGCAACTGAAGAACAGTTTTCCAATGACATCAGGCCAGAGAGCAAGAAAATGAGACAGAGCTATTTTTCCCTTCTTCTTAGGGACCTGGATTCAATGAAGTTCGACGTGGCTGAAAAGCGTTTACAATTAGAGTGTTTACAATTAGAGAAAGGCATGCTGGGACAAAACTGAGTGGTAGAGTAAAGACTTTTGAGACAAGCCAAAAGATTAGATTTCTACAAGTTGCCTTTAGAGAACGAGAAAGCTTGAGAAACAGAGGTGATTACTTAACATCCACACCCCACCTAGTTAAGTGACACAGCCTAGAAGGACCAATATGTCTTTGGTGGCTTTTTTCCTTTTTTCTGCCCGGCTTTGTGGAGCATGCATTCCTGTCTTAACTTTGCTTTGACTGAGGAGACGACAGGACTGAGCAAACCATCGGTACAAACTGACATCACCAACGACAGGCTTTCTCTATGTGACAGAAGTGTGTGTGTAAAGCATGTACCGTCGATCGTTCCTTTTACGCCGAAAAAGCTTTTTGGTGTTTGCAATTTCAGCCTCATTAGGAAGTGGTGGAAAGACCTAAGGAAAGAAAAAAACCCAAAACATTAGCATATGCACAGTATGGACTTAGGTAATTCTGACATCAACAGAGGAAATAACATTAATGTGAACAGAGTTAAGCACCAGTTAAGTCAAACATGTAACCTTCACTCACCATCAATACCCACTGTTGCCATAGTTACTACTAGTGTTGTACAATACCTGAAAATTTGGTACCATTGATACTGAAGTATTTTGGATCAGTTTTAAGCACCATTTTTGGTATCAATACTGTTACCAGTTACTACTGTTTATAATAATTATATACAGTAACATATTTAACATGGTTAATATGACACAAATCACACAACAGTGAAATTCTTAGATCTGTTATCAATACAATTGGTACAATAGTGACTGATATCAATTTATTTAGGACCAATCTGCTCAATCTTAATAATTACAATGCAATAATTGTTAATAAAAACAGTAATTTTCAGACACTTTGTCTCAAACTGTGGTTTCAGGTGGGTTTTTGCCTTATTTAGAGTTCATTTTATCTACTTTTTTGTCCTGCTTTAGATAATATCTTGTTTAGAACTACAGTGAAAATAATGTAGTCCACTTTTAGACCTGGTTTAGCCTTACATTGGACCTGGAATAGCCCTACATCAAACCTGGAATAGTCCTGTTATATATTTGATTTAGATCTGGGGCTTATGGTACTTGGAAAGCAAAAGCTTTTCTGTGAGAACCACTGGTCTTAGCCCTACAATAGACCTGGTTTAGCCCTACATTGGACCCGGTTTAGCCCTACAATAGACCCAAGAATAGCCCTACATTGGACCTGGATAGCCCTATATTAAACCTGGAATAGCCCTACATTAGGCCTGGTTTAGCCCTACAATAGGCCTGGAATAGCCCTACAATAGACCTGGTTTCGCCCTACATTAGACCTGGAATAGCCCTACAATAGACCTGGTTTAGCCCTACAATAGACCTGGTTTAGCCCTACATTAGACCTGGAATAGCCCTAGATTATCCCTACATCAGACCTGGTTTAGCCCTACATTATCCCTACATTAGATCTGGTTTAGCCCTACATTAGACTTGGTTTAGCCCTACATCAGACCTGGAATAGTCCTGTTATATATTTGATTTAGATCTGGGGCTTATGGTACTTGGAAAGCAAAAGCTTTTCTGTGAGAACCACTGGTCTTTAGTTATAGCTAAAGAGACAGGAAAAACCTCTGCTCTTCACTTTATAAGAGTTTGGCATTGGAATTTTGGTGCGAGGCTGGTGCGAATATTGATAAGTGAGTCAGTAGAAATGCAGATGATTATATAAGCTTTCTCAGATTTTACACAAAGAAAATGTTGTCCAAAATGTCTTTAATATTGCAATAATTAAAACAAATAAAAATACAAACAACAAACAGTCTAAAAATGTCTCATGACATGTTGAGCTTAAGGAGCTTGTTACACGACATTGGGCTCTGCTCTTAGAGCACCTTCTAGTTGGGGTCCTAATTGAACCCAGATGTGACACAGAAAAAGAACAGAGAACTGTATTTTTGTGGCAGAATAAAAATGAACACTTTAAAAATCCTACACTATCTGAGTTCCAACTTGAAGCCTGTGGGGATGACAAAGAAGGCGAGGTCTTGTGAAGAATGAAAGACGAATGGTTGCATGTTTGCTACTGTAGTTCTCCTCTAGGATATCATTAGCCGTAATTCTGCCTTCAAATAGTAACCAGATGACAGTGAGCGGGGAGTGCACAAGCTAAAGAATTCAGAATGGCAAAAGTACACTACAATTTACAAACAACCCTGTTAAAACCCATGACAACAACAGTATTTTAGCAGAAAACAAACTGCTAATACTTATACTATAGCTATTAATTTTGTATCTAAAATAGTACTTTTGAATACGGAGTAATAATCACTCAAGACTCAAGGTGTTATTTGCAAGAAAGACCAGTTTAACACAAAACAAGTTACATAAAACATTAGCACAAACAATAAAAAAATAACATGACTTAATGTACTGTCACCTCACGTGGGACACAGACACAGAGCAGGGTAATGACGAGCTTTTGAACGCAGACTGACTGTGTGTGTGTGAAAGTCCTATCTGTAGGTGGCAGTCAGTGTATGATAGATCAAAGCGGGGTGTGTGCTGTGCTGGTCAGCAGCCAGAGAACCTCTGACCCCGCGGCAGCCACAGCCAGCCCTGTGGACGTGACAGGGAGAGTGAGGGGGGCTTTAGAAGCTACAGCAGGACTGGACTACTAAAACACATCACACTGCAGGTTGAACTTTGTGCATTTCATCAAAAACAGACAGCGATCACTGCCGTGTACTCAAATACCACAGTATTCCACTCCAAGCTTTATGCATGGTATGTGTGTGGCTCAGTGTGGAGCATACCCTGCATATGCTGTGGAGCATATGCAGGGTAAGGTTGCATCCAGTTTCAATCCTGGCTCCAAACTGAATATAATCTGTATGCTCTCCTGTGGGGGAAATAGGTTTAGAATTTAACTCAATTATCGCAGTATGACCACAAGATTTTGCACTTTATTTGATTGAACTGGTAATGTCCTTGTTTGGTGCGGCGCCTTAACGCCTGGTGGTTATTTGTTAAATCCATGGTATTTGGTTCTTAGTTTATGCTCATTTTGTTTAGAGCCTTACCTTTTGTGTAAATATATCGGCTCGTTTATGTTAACTTATCTGCTTCATTAAATTACAACACTAACACTCACTGTGACTAGCTGATGCTCATTACATCAGACGAACCCAACTCTTATCAGACTGAGCCTAAGAAACATTTTAAGAAGAAGCTTACCAACCCCGCACCACATCAAACTAAATTACAGGTTGCTTGTGAAGTTTTCTGTGTATGAGTTTTCAACGACCTGCGTCAAAGCTCCTAAATGTGTAGAATTGATATAAACCTCACGCTTACTATTAACAAAGTCTTTCCAAAACAAAATATGCCTGGGTAAAAGGGTATAAGTAACAAGGAAGGAAAGTAGGGAAATGAGCAAAGAGCGCAGCAATGGAAACGTGTGGAATAGAAACAAAACGATAATAGAAGCTCCTGTTTAATGGCATAGAAAGTGAAGCGTGCATCTTCCTGTTCCCTCCAGTGTACGACAATTCGGCTGTGCTGCTCATTCACACAGTCCATTGTTTCTTTCAGCTTATTTATGTTACAAGGGCCCTCGGCCAAGAACAATAAATTTTGAACTGCCCCAGGGGTGGCATTCCAAGACAGGTTGTTGAAGAGAGAAAATGATAGCAAGCAAGAATGACAAAATGAGAAACTGAAAATACAAGAAGGTATGAAATTCACATACGGGAAGGGCATGCAGGCCCAAATAACATGGCTGCTTTGTAGATACTGGTTAATGTTAGCACACAGAATATTTTGATGCCAGTGTTGATTAAAATATTTGGCATCTTAAAAGCTTTATACATTTTACTAATTTACTAAAGCCAAAGTGGTAAAATCCAGCCGATTCTCACACTGTCAGTTTTTGCTGTGCAGAAAACATGAAGAACACTGGTAGACATCTACTTCACTCATGTCTGAAATCAAGTCGAGATTAGGCATTTCTCAAATTGACTTTGTGTAAAAGCCCATGTTGAAGGATTTGTGGGTCTGTGTTCCGTGATCCCTACATTCTGCCTTTCATGTAAGTTCCACTGCAGCTGAAGCCTGCCAGCAGAGCAGAGAGGAGAGATTTAAAAGTGCCACAGTCAGGTATAATGGGTGATGGGTGATAAGAGGCAAAGATGTGAGGCTCTGACACCCATGTCTCATTTAATAAGCGATGTGAAGCTGCAGATAGACAGGTGCTTCAAAGTCCTCTCCTACAGGGGGAGATGAAGCCACTGTAGATCAAAGTGTCAGGCAGAAAACTCTGAAAACACGGAGCACCCTATAGAAATGTAATCAGGTGACTCCTGCAGGTTTCACGCCATTACAGCGCCGCACAGGCCTTTTTTACATAGATAAAAGGACAGTACATGTCATGCGTACACCCCAGTTTAACTTATTCATTTAAATGCAATACAATATTTGCACAGTCCTAATGCGATTCAGTGAAGTGAATAATTTGATTCAGGCTCAGATTAATATGTTGCTTCTACATATGTCGCCTTTGTCATTTTGTATTTTTGATAACATTTTTGCTAAATCAAATCGTCAGGGCTGATACAGAGTCATCAATTATACGTATTGTGGGTCATTTCTAATCTCTCCGTCCACAGACAAAGCAAATGTGAGTGACTTTGCCCCAAGTGATCATTGCCACTTTATAGCGATCTGGAAGTACTTGTACGACTGAATTCGTGATGAGAAGTCCAACAAAAACAACATCCTAAAGGCCACAATCTTAAAATATCGTGCATCTTGTTGTTAACCACTCGCAGCAGTGTTGTGCCAGAAAGTGATCCATTAATCGACTGCACTAAACACAATAGAAACCATTCCTTACTGGACTTTTCTTGTAAAACGAAATGTAAGCAAGTGGTCTGGCTGAGCATTGTTTAAAAGTGTTGCTGATTCTGCTTGCACAGCTCAGAGGCAATAATAATCTTGCTCTGTGGCATACGTCCAGGTAACCCGCTTCCACACATGTCCGCCCAGACTCTCCCGCGCTCACAACGAGACCAGCGCAGCGTACGGCAGTCATTACGCCGGCAGTGTGTGGGTAGCGGGAGCCAACCAGAAGTAAAAGCCAGGACAATGACAGGAAGAGCGCAGAGGGAGGGGGTTGCCGGTTGCCATGACCCCCTGCATATTGTTCTACTGCCCACCAATATTTGAAGGATGGATGGGAAGACTGAAGGACAACACCATAAGAGGACATAGGAGGTCCCAGAGTGATGAAGACCAGAGGAAAGCGGAAACAGCCAATAGGAAGATGCAGCAAGAGACTGGTCAAAAACGAGATGGACAATAAAGTTGTTGAGTGACGAAAGAAACCCAGTATGCAGATTATTGAGAAAGGAGTACAGATCCCACACAAACTGGCAGCTGACAGACAGCCCACCACAACAGTACGCCCGCCCCCGGTGTCTCTCAACAGTCACAGTCCTGCTCTGAGGCACGTACACTTCCACGCACTGGGGCCAACCAGTCTGTGCTGTCTCTGCTCCAGACTGCAGCTTTGTTCCCGTTGGACGGCTTTGTTCACCGGACCTACAGACCGGATGTCTTCTTGCTGCCTGGTGGCTTTCTCACCCTATCCCTCCTCATTTATTATTACATAAATTCTGTCAGATTAGAGAACACAATACTTCACAAACCATGTCTTCTTATCATTTCCATATTATTTCAGTATGTTACCGTGGAAAGTGTGTTGGCTGATTTCAGCAAGTCATTTTGCAAAAACTAATACACTTATTGACAGTAATGATTGAAATGTCCATATTGAACTGATACACTATTACACATTTTTGTATATATTTTTAAATTATATTCAAGACAATGACAACCAAATACTATTTACTTTTTTAAATTTAACTCCATACATGGGGTACAATTACGTGCTTTTGCAGCCATGTTTTGACATGCTGTCACCTTAAGCTGCAAACACATGGGTGGGTAAATGTTTGCTGGCATCATTTCACAGGTAAATGTAGAGAACTCCCACACAAACCCTCCGGCAACACAAACAGTGTAGCTGTCACAACACTGAGGATCTCACTGACACAATTGTGCTGATGAGCCAAACATCAAGCAAGTGTCCACACTGCACTACGTCAGACTCAGGACAAAGGGAAGTGAGCCAAGAATAAACTAAATCCCCATTTTATCGGAAAAATGTCCGGCTTTTACAAGTGTTAGTGGTCGGAGGTAGCCTAGGTTTAAATTATTCAGCTACAGCTCTAGTATTCCTGAACAGAAATGCCCACAGAGTTGTTTGCTATATTGTGGCCAAGTGTGAATCCACACTGGACAGTCTGAAATACCTGCCATAAATCCACACAACAACGTGTCCTTCTGAATCCTACATTCCTGTGCCATTACAACATGACAGTAGACGTGCCGGCTGACTTAGTGTGTGGCTAGTGTGCATTCAGGATGACATTCCAGAGAGGCCAGGGAAGGTGCAGCATAATCCCAGGGCAAGAGGAGGAAACCCTTTCTCACTGGGCCGCCTCACACACCCACACACTCAAACAAGATGTTTTTTCCACATCCCATGGCTCACTGGAAGTTATTCTGGCTCGTGGAAAAGGGAAGTGATATTGGCAGGAAGTGCGGAAGGTAGACAGGGACTTTGAATGATGTAGCCATACAGTATTTGGAGGTAACAACAGGGCAAAAGCCTGTGAGGTAGTTATGCTAGTAATTATAGAATATGGTAAATGCCAAAATTTAAAATCTGTCAGCTGGACAAAAAGTTGTAGGAGTGAAGACGTTTCGCTGCTCGTCCAGGCCGCTTCTTCAGTTCTGGTCAGATTACTGCTGGACACTGCCTTATATCTGTCTGAAGGGAGGAGCTAACTACACTGAAGTATAGTACATAGTATATACATGAACACTTGTTTAAATGATCTGTGATACAACTTTTGACTATTCAGTGATATTATAGTAAGGCAAAAGATTCACAATTTACAACAACTAACAATATCATGAATGCACGGTCACATAAATGTAAGTATTTTAGTCAATGCCGCTCCTGCACCTCGCCTAAACCACTTCCCATTCTTGACTGATGTACACCAGTTGAAAGTACTTGACGGCATGTTCAAATGTGACCACTTTGTATTGCATCATTGTTTATGACACTTTATGCTTGCAGAAACCTCAGTTAGCAAACAAGTAAAGAAAATGGGTAATGTAAGGACACTAACAAAACAGTTCCAGTTAAGAAAATCCCATCTTGCCATGGCTTGCCCTCCACTCAGAAAATCCCCTAAAATATCCTTTGTGCATTCAATATCTGATCAGTAATCTCCATGTGATTTAGTCATGATCTGAATTACTCAATTCTGAAGCAAAAGGCTACACGTATTACTAAGATATGGATATCGGCAATTAAAAAATAAAATTACTTGATTTGTCACGTCTGAAAACAATTTGAAACGGGTCAAACAGTCAGTGACCCCTCTGCGTTTCCTGTGTCAGCATGTGTCCGATCCAGCAGAGAAATGTAACAGGTCTGATATTTGGTTCACGCTGAATGAACGGAAACTGTAAACTTGGCACCGGAGAGAACGGCAAAAATGAGGAATCCATCATAGAAGAGTGAAGGAGTTCCTGGACTAAAGAGCCGAGATGGAAAAGCAAGTTCAAAAAGTTCAAACACTATGAAAGTGATTTGGTGCATAGGGTTATGAACATATTGATGACCTCTAAGGTGAACAAAATATCATCTAACAAATTAAAAGTACACTCGTCAAAGGAGGAAACTGTAGCTGTGACAAACATTCTCTCATGTTTGCTATATAGGAAATACAGCAGGGAAGGGTAACAGACACGCAGTACTTAAAAAGGTCCAGCAGGGGTCATGATAGAGCCACATTCGGTCCCTTTGGCTGTATTAACTTTTGACCAGCAGATGCCAGCATAAACTCAACTCTGATTCAAACAGTACGCAATAAAAGTTCAAATTACATGTTAAAGATTAAGTTCAAATTATTTAATATGCTATTTTTCATTTTCTACAATGTGACACTATTCCACCATCTAAAAGCAGAAGCCAGGACGACAGACAGAGCTAGGATAAACCTTTATTAACTACATGGAATTATTACTTTTGCAATCTCAATTGACTCATATGTTGTAGAACTGATCTGCTGTTTTCTTGGAATTCTTGTGCGTCATTATTAAATAGGGTTAGGCTTTATAATTAATTCTTACTTCAGCCTAAACCCTTTCGGTCATGATAGAAATGTTATGTACAACCTTATACATATGTTTGATTTGAATGTATTGACCGAATAAACTAAACTAAACAATTAAGTAACAATTACTGAGTTTTGTAATGTCATATGAAAACATTAAAGCGTAACATACGTCCATTTTGATTGTAATTCAAAAATCCTCATCCTTAATTTAATTGTACCTACAGTAACACGCCACTTGGTGGTAGCATCTACCAGCCCACTTTCAGTGTCAGAAAAATCAAAATTAGTGTCAAAAACTAATTTGGATGACAAAAAAAAAACCTTCAGGTATATCTTTGATGAGGAAACAACATCACAGCTATGTTCACATTACATACAACGTTTAAAGAGAGTGACTCACAGAGCGCAGATGAGGGAGGAACCTCTCGATCTCATTCATGTCTATGCCGTCGTCCTCTTCACACTGATCTTTTTTCATCCTATGGGCAGGACGCAGAGGTTAGTGTATGTGCATCATGAGTTTTAAGCTGTCTTTATTATAGAATGATTTAATTACCCCTCTCTGTCGATGTGCGGCAGGTGCCTTGGCGACCCCCTCGGGGTTTTTCTGTGGAAATGGCTAAAATCCAGCTTCTCTGGTTGTACGTCCCAACCAGTGCCCCTAAAAAGATGTTAAAGGTAAAGACAAGAAAACGCTACTCTACTACTTCAATATGTTTAAATACAGACATAATGTAAAAGTGAACTACCCATTGTTATCCTCATCTCCATCTTTTCATCTTTTTAAAATTCACTGAGCTGAACTCTATACAGAAAACATCGTCTTTGAAATGAAAACTGAAATATTTGCATTTTCCTTTAAAGTTACATCATATCAATATACAAAAATATATAACACCATCAAATGTCAGTTAGTCATTCACACCGAGCCAGTTCTGTTTTTTAAAATAATATTAGAGCTTTGTGCCCTGTTAAATACTACTGTAAGATGCATTTCTCTCTCCTTAATGTGCCGCATGGGTAGAATTTATGAGAGGAAATGTTACAACCTAATAAGGTAATAAGGTTTAGTGTGCACTGTCCCTGTCTGTAATACTTGGAATTAAAATCTATTATTGAATTATATGCAAGATATATTTTTTTGCCAAAACCGTACAGACTCCCATCTTGTCAAAAATACAAGTTCAGTCTGTTCACGGCGCCAGTTTTCATCTTCAGCCATTTTGATTTGGCAAAAATGTAAAATTACACCACAACCTTAATGAAAACAAACATTAAACACAACATAACTAAAGTGAAGGCTCTTTTTGCCCAGCCTTCTGCCCATAATACTGTGGTACTGAGCAATGATTTTCCTAAAGCACAGCACTTACCCCAGTGAGTCCATTGTGTTAGCAGCCCATATGTCAGTACCCAAGATGTCAAAGCCATCCATGTTGCCATTCTAGACGACGGGATATAACAAGATGTAATAAAACATACTTTCCATTGAACGCGTATGCACAGTGTTTCAGGCATTATTGCGCATTTGCAGTGTACATCGTTGCTCTCACCTTAGCGTGGCCTCTGAACTGGTTGTTTCTGCTTTTGCTGCCTGACCGTGAGCCAGAGCCGGGTCTAGAGCCTGAGCTCGGCCTGGACCCGGTGCTTCCGTTACTGCTGTGCTCCCACTCATCCTGTAAAAATGTACAATAAAGATGTACTTAAAAGGACGATGCATAGATATAAATAATATTGTTATATGATCTACAATTTAATCTACACCTTGTTTTGAGGTTTGCAAAGTAAATACATTTATAGATTTTCTAATCAGCTAAAGCCGATTATTATGAAATTTTTTGAGTCCTAAGATTATTTAAATGACATGTAAACTCCTGAATGATCTCACTTCTTTCTGATCGTGGTCCCTCTGATTGCTCACATCAGATTTTGCAGTTTGTGACATTTAAATGATGTTAAATGTCTAGAAATCAGATAATAATCAGGTTTTGCGCATGTAAACAGCCACTGATTGCAAAAATTGTTATTGAGAAAATGCACAAAAATATTGAGATATTGATATGCTACATGGTTCACTATTCAATAATAATCATGATACATACAATAATCAATAAATAACACATCATATTATAAAATGTATCACAATTCTTAAACATACAACAGCCATTTTAATCATCAAAACAGTGAGTAGGTCATCTGTATTTATAGATACACACAAGTTTCCTTTTACTAAATAGTGCTGCTAGTGCTACAACGATAAACCAAAAAAAGACTCATATTGATACTGCACCACCAAATTTAATGTCACAGTATACACATATTTTAATATTTAGACACGCCCCCTACTCTTACAACATATTTTGAACTAGTACTCAAAAAGTATCCATGAGTTTTCTTGCAGTAGCAGGCCAGTGTTTATATACTGTCAGATTCAGCTCAGACAGCGGAGATTTCTCAAAGTTATTCAGTTTTCAACAATAACAAACTGCCTTTTTTGGGGTCATAGGAGGAAAACTCTACCAACAGAGCTTCGGTCACTACCCATATGCAGAAGAAACGAGTACTTACTGGCTTAAATGATCCTGTTCCATGTGATGATGTCCACTCTTTCTGGTTGTTGCAGTCATTGGTCCACTGTGCGACAAGAGGACAAAGCTATTATCTCTACCGTAAGATACTACTCAATACTTCATTAAGCATTTAATTAAAACAAATACGATTCAGTCTAGAAGTTTAGATTTGTGAAGTAAAAATCAAACTTACCACTTGTGTCAAGTTGCCACTATTGTCCAAATCCAGGTCATCGTCTCCCTTTTCTCCCAGAAGCCCCTGCACCTGATACTCCAGCACGTAACTGTCAATGAAGCGTTCCAGTTCTTCGATTTCTTGAGAGCGCGTGCTCCCTGCCTCAGACGATGCAGATGCAACGGAAGAGTTCTCCATAGCAACGAGCTTAGTGATGGATGGTCAGGGGAAAGGGAGGAGGACAGACCTATGGAAAATGAAAACAAATATTTATTAAAAAAACAACAATACCTGGATTGTTTTAAAGCCTCACCAAAGTCATTCTATAAATAACATATAAAACACCTCATTCCTAATGGCCTCAGATCATATCCATCTCACTCCTTGTTTTCCAAATTGTGCGGCTGTCTGTCCTCTGGGAGTATCTGATCACCTGTCTCCATGCCAACAGGGGGGCGGCGTCTTGCTTGGCTGTCTATACCACTACTAAGCTCCTTTACATCAGGGCCTGATCACCAGCCATGCAAAGAGGATTTATCCCTGCAGCACAGAGTCAGCTGAGCCCTGGGCGCACCCTGGGAAACTGGTGCAGCGAACAGGTGGACAACGCTACCCAAGACGTTTGTTTTGGTGGTGTCACTTCTTGTAATGTCAACACTGTTGTGTTATCAATGTGACAGTAAAAATACTTTTATTAACAATAAAAACATGGAGTACCTCTGTGTGTGTGTATTTACTACCTGCCTAGGCACAATAGATGGAAATTATCACCTTTGAAATAACTGCTATATTATTCACACTTCAACAACACAGTCCCTTACAAAAAATAAACAATACATGTATTTAATGAGTAACAAAGAAGGCCCTGTGAATAGTAGTTATGCATTTAGATTATACGGTTTTGAGTAGGTTAATGTGCCAGATAAACAGACCACTCTGGACTGTAGTTGTAGTAGTAATAGTAGTAGTAGTAATAACAGTAGTGTAATAATATAGTAGCAGTGGTAGTAATTGTTGCATACATGAATTTGCTTTGCAAACTAGCCTAGAAATTCACATAAGAATCATAGTATCAACTCTATCCAAATCATGTCCGTTTGTGTCATATGTGATTTACATAAATGCAGACAGTAGGTTACATTTACATCAGGCAGACGACCCTGTTATCCTTGACATGATGTACTGCCTCAGGGTAAACAGCTGCCAAACGCCATTGATTTCCCTCATCCACTAATGTGACCACTCTACTACACTCTATACTTGTTATGTGTCCACTATAATAATAAAACTTAGGGGTTATTCCATGAAAAGAGCTAAAGAAAAAGCCTGTCTTATTTTGGCAATCCACGCTTGTCAAATTCTCAGGTCCATTCCATCAAAGTGACTGAAAAGAGTTGGCGCAGAGTTGCCGTAATAATAAGCACCCGGGCACAGACCTGGTCAGGACCAGGCTAACTGCTGTGGCCATACTTTGTTTCTTTATTCTTTATTTGTCAGGGACCACGTACAAATTCATTAATACCGGCTTATCAAAGCCTGATCTCGTCAGAGCTCAGAAGCTAAGCAAGGCTGGGCCTGGTTGTTGTGTCCTTAGGCAAGGAACTTCACCCACGTTGCCTAGCATAAACTTCACCCACGTTGCCTAGCATAAACTTCACCCACGTTGCCTAGCATAAATATGGTGTGTGCGTGAGTGTGCGTGGGCCAGTCTGCCCCATGGCAGCTGTGACTACAGTAGTAGCTTACCATCACCAAGTGTGGAGTGAATGAATAATGCACTGTAAAGCACTTTGTCATGAAAGGCACTATCCAAAGATTAATAAACTAATAAAAAAATAAATATCAAGATTACTTTAGCTTTGTCTCCAAGAATGTCAAAAGAAACACTTTAAACAGGGATGGGGCAGTGCATGTGCTGAAACTTTTGCTTAATCCACTTGTCTCCATCTGAATACAGTTTAAAAATGAGTTACGAGGGGCGTGTCGCCTGAGACTTTTAAGGACCACCAGCTGTGCGCTTCTGTGCTCTGGACACATGTGGAGAGGGGGATGTGACCAAAACAGCGCAATGTCCTGAAGCCAGAAGCCTCGCTTCCATAGCACCGATACGGGGGGTATGGTACGGATCCATACCACCAACTTTTAGGGGTCCAAAGCAGACCGCTGGAGGTACTACCTTCTAAAGGGGTGTGGAACGCCTGGGACCGGCTCGCGGGAGGCTCGTCACAACATGTGGCTGTTGTGAGGAGCAGTGCATCTTTTGCACACAGACAGACGCAGGTTTGGAATCTCTTCGTTACGTCTGCCTCTCTCCTTTACTCTCTTGCTCCCTGTCAAACCCAAAACGCACACACGTTTGTGCAGATTTGATTGGCTAATTCTCATGCAAATAGTCCCATTATAGTTTTACTTTTATGCACAGTGGAACAAGCTACGGCACATTGGGAAAGTGTCAGGCTACTTTGTTCTCCACATTAACTAAGCTACGCACTCTGCAGTCAGCCTCCTGTCTGCTGAGAGCCGAGAGAGGAGGGGTGAGTTAACAGGAGAGGAAGGGGGAGTCACGTCTTTCCTCTTAGCCCTTGGATCAGAATGAAGGAAAAGTTCTGTGTCCCAAATCAAACTATTGTTCATGCATGCTGTGATTCCTCTCTCGTTTAGTCAGATCATAAAAAATGTCACACTTTGAGCCCATTTTCAGTGATGTTGTTGCTCCATTGAGCTGGTCTTCTCAGAGTCACAGCGAGCACAAAGCACAGCTTAAACCTCAGGCCTGAATTACCTTGTTTTATTACTGTATTACTGGTTAGATTCAGGCTTATTTCTTTCATGGAACAACACAAGGCTTAAACTGGAGATGGAGCTAGTTTCAACTCAGCATTTCAAGATAAGCCAAGACTTGTTAAGCAACTTTGATGGAACACCCCTTAGACATGCAATAGCTGTCTTTACTGTAGCAGCTGGCATCATTTTATTTAAATAGTTAAGAAGTTAACGTTCCAAAGAGTAGAGGTGGGCATTGGGTAATTTATCAGATTACTAACAATATTGCAAATATTGTTTTGAAGATATACTAGATTCTCAAATTTTGCCTATCATTTTTAATAATAATTTAAAAATGCTGCATGAAGAGATGATAGAACAAACGTGCAACTTTATTTTGTGCAATTTATACAAAAAATGTGTTGTATTTCGGCACTTTTGTTGGTATTTTTACAGTCCTTTCAAATTTGTCTAAACTAAAACATTTTAAAGATACATTTTAGCCCATTTCTGTTGGATTGTTACAGTATCTTTATCAGGATATGGCAAAAAATAGAGAGCTCATTTCTGTCAATACTGCCCACATCAAAAAGCAATTGCCCACACCCAAGTAGTTACAAAGACCACTGCCAATAAAACACAAGCAAACAGAAAGAGTACACACTGCTGATGTTTGACAGACTCTGCAAGGTCAGGGGCACAAACAGCAGAGCACAGCAGCACAGCCACTGAACACCCACCACAACACTGAGCCACATTACAGGACACGGACGCATGACTACACTGATCCAACAGTCTCATCTGTAAAACATTCTGGCTGTTGACACTAGTGCATATGTCATAATAACTACAGGCTTTAGAACAGACTTCTCCCATACTTCCAGGCCCCTCCTCTTCCTGTCTCCACCCTTTTCTCTGCCTCGAATAAATTCAACAGCTGCTTCTACAAAGACATACCTCTAGAGGCTGCCACAACAGCTTCATCACTGACCGATCATGACGCATGACCGTTTAATAGGTTAAGTTCTTAATTAATGGGTTTCAAACTCGTCTGGGACCACTGAATAATAATGTGTTAATCTTGCATTGTGGCTCTATGCTAACCACACGCTAAAACACTTTTGTTTTCATTCATTTCATACTCTGTGGTAGTGAGCAATAATAGCCACAGCTGCCCTGGCATAGAGTGATGGAAGCATTCATACTTCTGTCATGAGGCCCTTGTTCAGAACCATATTCTACAAACACTATCAGATTCTACGGACATACTGTTATAAACATAACTTGGTGGTACTCAAAATTTTCTTCTTGCGGTAATTACAGTGAAAGGTTTGAAATAATGTATACAGTGGTGAGTGATATAATAATCTGTCAACAATATGCCAAAGCCAGAGTCCCTATTCAGAGTGAGCCTGCTGCAGACAGTCTCAGCAGGTCTTTACAGTGGAGCCACACAAAGGTCTGAGCCCAAAGAACTCTCCAGACAGCACACGCAAACAGCGGAGAAAGACACAGCATGGTACGGTCTCTGTGACAGCCACACTAATGCCACTCTGAAATACTAGAGAGGCCACGTCACTGCAAGTAGGCAGAGGGAGAATTACATTTTCAACTACGGTTACATAAAAGATATTGAATAAAACATCATAAATCTATTTTATCCCAAATGACTTATCATCTAGTGGCAAACACAAAATATTCTAAAAAACAGATGATGACACAAGTGAAAGTAAGCATTAGGATCACCAACAGTCAAACTACTAACTCCAATCCTTCCAACTCAAACAGAGTAAAGCCTGAGACACTCTCAACAGGGGGTTAATTCATCTGTTCTGCAACATACACAAACATGTTGCTTTGTGTAGCCATTACAACAGTAGTGGTAAATGGCCACCTTACATTTAAATTGTGCTTTTATGGCTGAATTTATTTGGAAAATGTTGTATTTTATTTATTTCAGGTGGAGTGATTTGCCAAAGGGTACAATCTCAGGTATGGAATCAATTTTGGGTTTAATAAACGGACAGGCCATCACTGAATATGAAGTAATCTGAGTGAACACTTGTGACAATAGTGGCATTTTTTTTTTTTTTACTAGAGCCAGATCTTTGTTGTGCATTCAACCAGCGTGAAAAGGTTGTGTAAAACTGAAACGGCAGGCCTTCCAACATGTATAAAGTGTACACAAACGTTCAGAGGCCTCAGTGCCCCAAGCTAACAAAAGTCCATGGTGTTTATAGGGTTGAGTTGACAAAAAACACAGAAGACATTCAACTACAGCCGGGCAATAAAAATCTAATTATGATGTGATCCCTGTGAGGACATGCTACTTTGGTCAAATTGTGACTATCTTCAATGTATTCCATTTGGCCTAGTGATTTTCTTTGGAAAACCAATATTTGGCCCTCAGACCAAATATTGATCAGTCTGAGCCCGAGGGCCGCACTGTCTATTGTTTTGGACAGTGCTTAACTGTTATACTCACCCTGTAAACCGCAAAAACACACTAACACACTGCCCACTGTGCCCAATAATATGAGGTTCCTAGTGACCATCACTGCACCTTATTTCTCTATATTCTGACTTTTTCCCTCGTCGTCAACTGAGCTTTGAGAATTAATATTGATCTGCAAATACGTGCATCATTAAACCACAAAAGTTTTGGCTGCAAGTTACACAAAAAATTATGTCAGCCCCTTGTATCTGTAGGAAGTGAGAAGACTGATTAAATCACTTGAAAAAAGGAAATCAATGAAACTTATTTATATTTATCTTAACTGTAAAATACTATAGTTACTGAGCCACGGCATTTCAAAAACCCATGTGAATGTCAGTGCTTTTCTGGGTAACAAAACATCTAGGACTAAATGTCTAGTGTGGGAAAATAGGTACAGAAGTCATATATAAAAGCATAAATCATTGACGTGGGGAAGCCTGCAGTGGTGGACTTGTATTTGCAGAACTCTTACCTCACCAGTCTGTGACTCTGTGACTCTGTGATTTTAAGCAGCAGAATAACTGGAATTTCAGGAATGTAACGACTACACTTGGAAGTTAGAGCAGTACAGCTCAAGATTATTTCATGTTTATACTTTGGACACAATAACTGGAAATGACAGACAGATGGGAACGTTTCATTTACTGGAAGGACAAGCACAATGACACTGTTCAGTCACACACTCGCCCTGATGCGCTCCAGGGTCAACGAACTGACCACTGGGGCTTTTAGTAAAGACATTATGGCAATTAAGAAATATTAATACAGCACTGAATAGATTCTACTTGAACAGCCAGAGCCAAAAACACCGTAATTTTCCAAAACACGACTTCCACTGGTGCTTCGTCCCCCTGACCGGTCCCACCACGCCCATGCCGCTGCCCGGGGTATGGACACACAACATGCTAACTGTGCACAGAGGAAAGAAGATAATCACAACACTTCCGTGACAATAAATGCGCCACGTTAGGGGATGTTTAACAGAAGGACTCTACACAATAATAACGTTAATACCGGGGTAGTGTGCCGCTTATCACCGGTGACAATAGTGACGCATCCAGTCAGGCTAACAGCTGCTAGCATTAGCTTCGACGCGGAGATAAACAACAGTGAGCGCGCGCACGTCTGCAAACAGAGACACACTTCACTCCACGCGCGAATATACGAGTTTATCTGTGAAAAGGGCGATTATCCGCATTGCTCTGCCGTATTATCTCCGGTTACGGGCAAATATGATGCGACCACAGACCTGCAGCAACGCGACCACAAACTGGTTCTAACGGCTTAACGGGACAAATCCTTACCCCAAAGTGTGAACGAGACTCCGCGGGACCTCGGGCTCCTCCTCTGAATCAAACCCGCCGTGTCATAAGTGTTTCCCAACCGCAAACGGACACAAGGGTTAGCTGTGATCTATGTAGCTCCTGGTGTAAACTCCGCCGTCCAGAGGAAAAGGAGAATGCAGGAATGTGACGTTCGGTCCGGCTGGCCACGCTGACACGTGCAACCGGTGCAGGTGCATTGTGGGAAATGGTGTTCGCGATTTGTGAACGGTTTAATGCAGGGGTGTCCAAACTGTTTTCATAGATAGAAGCATAAAAGGTGAAGAGATGCAGTCTGTGTTTGTTACAGACTGGAGGTCAATGCAGTAAATCATTTAAATAGGTTATGTGCATTTAACAGACTAAGAGACTTTACCACCATAGCAGATTCTATTCAGGCGTGGAATTGAATAGCCTATAATGCCTGTCTCTCACCAAAGCTACGTTTTTTTTTTCGTTTTTATCCAGTAGGCCTAGGTCTACCAGTATTTGGTGCGAGGGGTGCACTGGCGCCCCCTAGCCCATTGTTTGGACATACCTTCTTCATCTTGCAGGACGCAGCCTGGTTTACTACCGCAGACATCTACTTTTTGTTTAGTTTCTTGCTCAGGTCTTATTAAATCGGGCTTTTACTTGCTTTTTAAAAACGTATCCAAACGTATTTGGCTATACGACTATATTGCAATGATATTTTTTTTTAATTCACACAAAGGAAATCTGTTTTTATGCGTCTGAATACAAATGTTTAAGGTTTAGGCCGATCAGTGATCCCCAAATGCAGGGCTTCTTTCCGCCAAGGGATGTCTCTATAGCAGGAAAAAATAGCGTGAAACTCAATGAGAGACCTATTTAGACTTTTCCTTATTTAAATGTTAAGAATAAAGTTAGACTAGATCATAGCCTGCACGCTCTTTCTTTCGTTTGAGTCATGGCCTATTTAGGGCAATGAAAAATGAAAAATCAAAGCCCCCAAGTTATGAAATCATCGACATTTACTCCCATAAAAATCATCTTAACTGGGCAATTTATAACTTTGTCATCCTGGAGCCTAGTACTACCTCTGCCTTTAATAAGCCTCGGCTTTTACAATGGGAACGTGCATTATTGGAATTTAGCCCGATTGCGCCATCTGCTGGAACATGCCTGAACAACAAGACGGGCCTATATGCCGTTCTATTTGATGCTCATTTTAATGGGTAAGGTTGGGCTTAGACATTTGATTGAGTCATTTAGCCTGCATACTCATTTTTATCTATAAAATCCAAATTCTGTGTGTTTTCCCCATGTTTCTTCCAGGCAAAAACTAAACAAAACAATCTCTGGACTGGAACCAAATGCAATATGAATTTGCTGAGCGAAAGAGCAACGTCTCAGGTATATTTTTGGTCTTTTCATCCAATCTTCCTCTGTGTTATCTTTTCTTATTATATTTTATCCATTTTATCCATGCATGCAGAGCTAAGCACTGAGCTGAAGGCTAAAACAACCACTACTTACAACCAGGGGTAAGTTGTAATATCTTGTGTTGTGGAAAAGGCTGTCACATTCAGCTTTATCAGTAATTTGCAAAAACTTTTGACAGCAGTATAAATTCTAGTTTAAGGATTGACAATAGTAGTATTATAGTCAGTTAATAATTATAAAATGTGATATGTACATTTAAAATAGCGGCTGTTTGGGTCTGAACAAACTGACCAAAGACCAAAGGCTCGAAGTCTTCTTAAATCAGTACAGTTTGTTACATTAATTGGGTCATGTTTTATGAATGGGGTTTTTATGTGACAACTCCTCCCCAAACCCTCATGTGAGCTTGGTGTAGTATCTTATCAATTTGATTCATTGTTTAAAGCAGGGGTGTCCAAAATATTTAGCTCCGGGACCAAATTTGGCCCTAAGACGAACTTTTATTGGCCCCCGTGATCCTTCTGAATTGGCCCAAATGATCATAGACAGAACTTTTTACTGCAAATTCAAGTATTTCTATCACATTAACCTCAATAACATTTCGTTACAGTGTGATATAGTTGTAAAATTTGTGTTCCAAGAGTTTATAAAGGTGTTGTGCTGTTGTGCTTATGTAAAATGCCACTATGGAAAATGTCACAATCTGGGGCCACACACCAATCTGTGGTTCTGCTACGATTTTGTTTTTATAGATTCTCTTGGTGAAAAAAGTTTGGACAACCCTGGTTTAAAGGAAGGACCATAAAATATTTAGAGTAGTGGTCCCCCAACCCGAACCTCAGAGGATTGATTACTGCTCAGACCGAGTTCTGTCGTCATGTCCGTAGGCAAGAAACTTCACCCGCACCTTAGTATAAATGTGGCGTGTGCTTGAGCGTTGGTGGTGGTCGGAGGGGCCGATGGCACAGACTGGCTGCCTCGCTTCTGTCAGTCTCCTCCAGGGCAGCTGTGGCTACAATAGCATCTTGCCACTACCCAGTATGATGTAAATGAATAATGACTACAGTGTTGCGCTTTGAGAGGCTTCAACAAGCCTGAAAAGCCCATTACATTATTATTAAGGCATTATTATTTATTACTAAGCCTATGTGTTGCGTACATAGTTTTTGACATTGGACAAGCAGAAGTAGTGTATAGACAACTCAAATCTTAATCAAATTGTCCTATAGCTCTATATAACAACTCCATAAACATTTCTACTTTACACAGAATCTATAAGCCTCCATTTATGTCACTTTTGAAACTGTAAATTCTTTAGAGTTTGAAACGGAGCATGAAATTGGCATTGCTCCTCAGGTTGCCCCGCACAAAGCCGAGCGCGCACCACAGGGAGGGATGGTACCGAGGCACCAATTAGCAGAAGCAGGACAGAGTGTGCATGATGATATTTCCGTGCGCCTGTGGCCTGGGCAGTTCCGTTCATTCGTATGTTATAAAAGGCACAACCATAAACATGGAATTAGAGAGTCCGGGCCCCACAGCTCCTTTAAGGTCACAGCCTCTTCCCCCGCTGTGGTCTGTGAGAGAAACATGTGACATAAACACCGGACGCACTATTATACTGCCTTTCTGATCCTGACCAAGCGACTGAATATTTGTGCTTTTCCCAATGTGAAGTTCATTAGGACAGTGGAGCCCAGACCTGTGACAGGCGCCGCTCTGTGCTTTCATTGTTAGGCCACCTGAAGGTGCACGGGTAAGGTGGGAGAAAGTTGGTGGGTGGAACTGACTGCACATGGTTTTGTGTCGTAGGCTAAAGCGCACGGGTAAGGTTTGCACGACGTGTACAAAGGATTACACAAAAACATCCAAAAAATAGAAGCAAGACTCACTCAGGTTCAATCTGTTAAGCGGCTATAGACAGGATATAGCAGGCCAGCAGGTGGGGCAGTGCACAGATCCCAGCAGTGCAGCGACATACGTCATTGAAAGTGGCTCAAATTTGACAGGAAAATGTTAAGTATAGGCATTTTTTAAGGATTTGAATGTTTGAATGTTTAAGTCCTAAGTTGATTAACAGGAGGCTGAAACCTATAGTTCCTTGAGATGAGTCTAACACCCTTCCTGCCGCAGAGCCCTGACCAGCGTGACCGTAGCTCACACTTTGGTGCTCTCAGGCTGCAGAGATGCCGAGCACCCGTTGAGTAGGTGGGTTCGCTCAGAGTGGGAGAGGTGGGAAAGGGGCAGATGGAAGACAGAAGGAGGGTCAGCAGCCACCTCACAGTCAAAAAAGTAGAGCCACAAGCACAGAGGGAGGGGCAGTCAGGGCGAGACTTTTAGGCAGGGAGCAGTGAGACAGAGGGGCAGTAGGGGGCAGTAAAGGTGAGGCGTGTGAGCAGAGGGCTACGGGCTGGAGGAGACGGACACCACAGGGGATAATGAGCTCCGCTGCAGGAGGCGATGCGCCGGCAGATACTTGAGAGACCTTGGAAAAAAATATAGGTAGAAGATATTTCAATAATTGTACTAGGAAGATGATAATGACCAGAATGTAACGGCACAAGAGACAATGTTACACAGAAACGTTTTCATTCTAAGAAACCACACTTGACATATTAACTCCATTTTAAAGTTTAAATTGGATATTTATTGTAATTTAATGTTAATTATGTTAATGTAACTTGTTTTGAAATTGAGACATTAACTCTCAAGAGGCTAACCTTCAAAAATAAAGAATTACCGGTAATTAAAAAAAAAATCTGTTGTTATATCAGTTTCTTCTCTATGTTAATACAGTATGTTTTATGTTATGAAGAAGTGAACATGCTGCATTAGTCCAACAGCCCAGAATGGTAGATAATGGGTGATAATGGAGAATCCCCCACTTCCCGATCTTGTCTTACTTGTTCATGATACACAGTGAGGTGAGGTGGCTTCAGGTCAGAGTGGAGCTAAAGAGATTCTTCAGAACATCTGTGCTACGTGAGCCTGTCTGAGGACACTCACGCTGCGCTATTTGACCAATATTGAGGATTTAATTTAATAGTACTGGAAAAATGGTGTGTTAATTGTTGTAAAATTATTTAGCTGTTTAAAACATGTTTGAATCATTTTCTATTCTTTTATATTTGATTGAAATAGTACTGCGGTTATGAGCACATGATATGAGTATAAAAATAACACATTCATGTGGTTGAGCTATACCTTACCACTGATTTCAGATGTCATAACAGTGTAATGGAGAATAATTCTGTGTTATTGTTCTTTCATATTAGTTTGACTCTGACAAGTAAAGTCAGATCTAATGAAGCAGATGAGCTCCACGCTGCAAGTTGCTATGGTTTTCACAGTACTCTTAAATTATCTTTAGTTCTGAGGTTGAGTTATTTTTACAACTCTACCTGCGTCAGTATCTCGTAACACGAGATAAGCAAGACTGACTCAAAATTTAAAAAGCAATTAGTCTGAAGACAGTGAATCACTAACTATATGTAAACAAGAAAACCTCAGAGATGACGTTACACTCACTTTATTCACCTTTTACTAATTTACCTAAACGGCATAAAGCTGTTCGCTGTATCACCAACAGGCTCTTTCTCCTTGGTGCGTGTGAGTCATACTGTGCGCTCGAGCCAGTCATGTTCTCTGTGTTGGCAAAAATGCACATGTTCCAATCACGATTAAACTGAAGTATTAAAAAGACATGTGGGCATTCCAAATGAAAATACCATGGGGCTGTGTGTTTAGTGCCATATATATCATAGATCTTTCATGTTGAATTTATTTTTTAACTAAGCATTTTTATTGTATTTCATAATGAACTTGTAGATTTTTAGACACACTCGGTTGGAGTCGCTTTTATGTGCAAACACGACTAATGTTCTCATAATACTAAAATGTAACATTTTATTTGGATACAAAGGAAAAGGCTTGATACCACATTTATAATAATACAATACAAAATAAGTAGCATTTTAACATGTGGTCTTTTAAAAGTTCTGATCAAGATCATTTTAAAACTATTCAGCAAAGGTCCAAATTTGTCCTTTTTATGTGAATTTCTCTAGTATTGATACTTACCAAATATCTGGATATTTTGATACTAGTCTTAGTATTGATTCGGATCTGGCTTTCATCGCGTGATAAAAAAAACAAGGTTGAGTATCCATCAACATCGCACTGGACGAACTGCACTGAGCTGCTGCTTCATGATTTCTTACACCTTTGGAATAACAAGAACTACCAAATAATAGTGAGGAAATATGAAGCAGTATTAAATCAATATATATTTATAATGTAACTGCTTCATTCATTTATACTTTATTCTGCTATTTTAAAGGATTGGAAGGAAGGCACTTGTTTTTTCTGCATAGTCTTTTACAACTGTGTATCTGATTCTCTTCTGGAATTTCACACTAACCTCCAAAATGACTAAAAAGACACCCTGATTACACCTCTGAATACACAGGGACCATCTCATAAAATTTGAGCAATGCTTTTTTGAGTGACGCACTAAAACATTTCTCTGAGTCTGTCTTTTGCGGAGAGTGTTTTTAATAGCAGCTAACCATGTGGCCGCTGGTCTGGTGGTCAGAGCGGTCAACAGGCAGCAGTCAAACGTCCTCACTTTTTCACAAACTGTTTGGGTGACACACCAGCGCAGCATTCAGGGCAGCGCAATATACGCCCATACGCACGTGCAGAAATTAGCAGTGACATAGACGGTCGCAAGCTGAGAAAAACATGTGTACAAATATAAAGGGCGTCCCCCCTGATCATTGGATTTGCCGCGGACCAAGCGAGCACCAATCGGACTCATTCTCCAGCTGATTTACTGTCCCACCACAGTCCGGTCCTGTGTAATTAACCCCCATGGACACACATCTGCACATCAGCGACAGAAATACACACGCATAATTACACACGAGCACTGGGAGCAGGCATGCACTTACTGTAGTCTGCCAAAGAGAATATACACTATATGAGGCAATGACGAGTGGTGATTCACACATGCTGTAAAAGATGTTTTCAGGTCTATTCTGGTGGACACAATCTAAACTATTTTGTTTATATTTGTGAATCACAAGCACAAATTTAAGTTTTCAGCTTCCTCTTGTGGAACTATTGTAATGTTTGAATCTGATCATTTGAACGATTTGATTTCTGTTATCGTGATCTTACAATAAAATATAAATGTGTGCTGCTTTTATGTAAATGTATATAAATAATATTGCTTTTTTCTAGTAAAGGTGGTACTTTTAAATTTATAGCACTTTTTTTCTTTTTTTTTTTTTTTCAACAAGATAGTGCCTTCAAGTGATTGCATTAATATTACTGTCCACCAGACACTGTAGCCGCCATCCCTATTTCTCCCCGTGTAATTGGTCCGTTGTCCTCCGCTCTCACTGTCTGCTTGGCCCTGGCCGATTTGTCACTCTCAAACCTGCAATTGTATTCAAGGCCAAATATAGGGGTGGGAATGTTAGGGTGGGCTGTCTATGTGTCACACAACAAAGCTTCGCAAAGGGTGTAGCCTTCTCCCTTACATCCTCCCACCTAACCGCCGGCATGGCCAACTTGTTTGCATGGAAACGCATCTGTGTCCAGGCCCTCCCTCCTCCCCTCGCTGCTCTGACTTGGACTGTTTGTCGCAGACCGGTCTCAAGTCACTCCTTCTGTCTACAGCACTGACCTTCACTGTCTCTGCTTTATCTGTCCCTTCCTCACAGCTCCTCACTGCCTTTCTTTGTGCTGCAATTGGAGAGATGGAGTGTTAATAGAAATCATTTCACATTTTATTTTTTCATATTGCCACAACAAAGCCCCTGCCTCCAGTTGTGACTTGCGCACGTGTTGCAGTAGTCGTCCTTCATAACGCAACACTCTTTATCCAAAGTTGAAGTTGGCACAAACGGGCTCCTGCCGTGTGAGCTGCCAGGTTTACAACACATGGTCTGTGTTCTAATAGGATTATTATCATTTTTAAATAAAAGTTCAGATTTACACATGCATTTGCGTTTTGCACTGCATCCCACCTTAAATCGCGTCATATTTTTTCTAATATATATATTTTTTAATCTGGATACAGCTGTACTTATCGCAGGAAGGTGGAGAGGATTCTGTCAACATGAGACACAGAATGGAAGTTCCCTGTTATTACACAGTGGAAACGTGAGTGTCTTTTAAAGTTGAAAGATGATTATGGAATAAGAGCCAGGGCATCCTGATCATGTGTCCACACAAACCCCACTGACTCACACTGGGGCTTTATAGGAGGTAAACAACACAAACACAAGTCCACAGCTCTCAACTGACTTAACTCTTAACATGCAACTGAATTATTATAATTTAATATTTAAGATCATTTTAGTTTATCATTAACAGGCATCATGTATTGACTCTATATTTATTCAGGCTTGGGACTAAAATCAGTTTGGCTTGTGATGCCGCAGCTCGTTATACAAGGATTTATCTTTTTGCATTGATTTACATGAGCAGAAAAACTGTTTTTAGTTTAGTTTTTACTACTGAATGTTCTATTATTGAAGTATAATGCCTAAAAATACTTACTAATCAGTGGTTTGTCAAATTTATTTACACCGTTATCATATTTCATCCACTTCACTAGAACCGTATCACCACCATAATTGTTGCCTGTTAAGCTGCGGCTGAATAAATAACATGTCTAACCGCACCTATGTAGAACAAACTGTCAGATGATGATGATCCGAGACCTTAAACATGCAGAAGGTCCAGCTGCGACGCACCTGACCCCCCTCCCGCAGACCCGCACACACCCCCACGCAGGAGGACCGGAGGGGGGGCCACTGAAGGGCGAGAGGGCTCCTGTCTGGGACGAGGTGAGAGACGCTGCCTGCATGCTTTCATTTTCACCTCTCCCACGATGACCCCGCTCCACCGCTGACACCCGAGCACCCTGCTGTATCTGCTCCTGTTTCAGCCCCATCGCATCTTTTATCTTTTAGCTCAACTCATCCCAGATTCTGCTGATGTAGCCTCCCACGTTCATGGTATATTTTGATGTACCATGTGTTACCAGATTATTTACATTGCATAAAAATAGCTTTAGATGAAAAAGCAGATGAAATGAAAGTGGTAGAGCTTTAAATATTTGGAGACTTGCATGTGTTTTTTCACGTCATATTCACCAGTCATATTTTTCCTGATTTGTTGTCAGTAAAGAGGATAGTCCCCTGAATTAGTCCACTACACGTGAACTGTATCTACAAACTAAAGACATTTTTATATATGTTAACATCAGACCCTATTCCTTCAATGTTCAGATGGTTACCAGCCGTGTGACCTGTCTTTCTGATTGTATTTAGAAGCTCAACGTCTCTATGCTCTTCACTCGTGTGTGTGACAGTGGCCCGGTACGAGCACATGGAGCTGTGTGCACTTGTATGTGTGCCTCATCAGCTGATGAGGTGTTTACTGGCCTCTGTCTTTAGCCTGGAGGGAGCCCGAGCTCACTCTGGTCCCAGCCGCCACGCACCATAGTAATTGGCCTTTTCACACTGTATAGGCTTCATTACCTGCACCCCCATTTGCAATGCAGAATGTAATGTGCCACAGAGTCTATGGAATGAATGCATAAACAGTTTTTGGTTTATTTTATCTCGGGCAGGGTTTGGGGGTGTGGGGCCCCACGATGAATGATTCAGGGCCTCGGTTAACTGGAGCAAAATTTCTGCTGCATTTGTCATTAGGCCTGCTGCCGAGGTTCTAATGGTTTGGGTTTAAATTGCTATGTGCAGTTCAACTTAGTGGGTGTTTGTTATTTTTACCATGAAAAAGTCACTAAGTCGGGATAGAGCCAGTTAGTAGTCTATTATTTTGCCCATTATGCAATGAGCAGTAAAGTTCGACATGGATTGGAAGTGTTTTTACTAATTTCCATGCACGTTTGACGCCTGAATAGTATTTCAGTTCAATAGTTTATATTGTGTTACCGTGAGAATGTTCTTTTAACTGATCAAAAGTCTTGGAGGGAACTGCATGATCATTTGATTATATTGTAAGGTCATGAATTGGTGATATATATAATCTTTTTGTCGTGAAGACTCTTTAACTGACCACTTCTGCGTCTGCAAGTGCCGGCCTGCACCTCCCTCCTCCTCTCTTCTCCTCCCTCCTCCTCTCTGCTCCTCCCTCTCTTTGAGCCCAGCGTCTTGTCGCTGCATCTTGGACGTAATCCTGTGGTTCCACGCGACAGTGATATGTTTCAAAAGACAACAGATGGAAAGAATCGCTAGAATCTAGAGACATATTTACATATTCAGATTCGCAAATGTTCCTTAATATGTGCTGTCGCTAAACACACACTCATTCACATTTACGCACAAATATTATAATTAGCTTGTTAAATGAAATAATTTTGATTGACAAACAATAAAACGTGCATTAAGTCTATGCGGCTGCTCTCTCCCTCCATAAGGACAATGGCGAGGGCAGGGTTGAGGCCGTATGTGACGGCTAATAGGCACAGGATATGAGCAGCCCGAGCTATTTTAGTGTGAGAAGGATAAGTGGCTGAACTGTGAGACAGCTGGATGTGTTGTAATGGTCATTGTCTGGTGGGGGTCCCGGGGTTAGGTCAGAGCCCTGAAGCCCGGCCGCCGCCTCCCACGAAGACGAGACACAGGGAGGAGAGAAGACGCAGAAGACAAAAGACGCAGCCCGGCAGTGACTGAATGTCAATCCGAACAGATGTGTTTTACTCTTGTGATGATGTGCATGAAATAGACAAGCACTTTTTAATCTAAAGAGGCCATCGCGCGTGCGGCTACGTGACTCAAACGCAAAGATGTAACGGCCCACGTCAAAGGGTCTGACACAGAAATTTCAGCCCTTTTCTGTAAACTCAGCAACAAGACCCGAGCGTGTTTGATCACAGTCTGGGGAAAGGAAAGCAAGCAAGATGTCAAGTATGTTTGTGTATCTTTGACAAGTAAGTGACTTTATTTAAAAAAAACAACAACAAGCAAACAAAAACAAATAAAAATGAGTGTAACTGTTTTTGCCATCGACTCAAATCTTATCCGTCGTATTATTTGTATTATATATATTTGTTAAAGAAATGACAAAATATGAAAACCTGCTCAAATCTAATTTCCATAATACAAGCCCCTAAAGTAATAAACAAGAATCATCCCACATTATGCAAGACGTATACATCGGCGCTTGTAATGTATGTGGTAGTGTGGCCCCTGGACATTGTACCTGTGTGTACAGGGACTTTAGGGGAGTTTATGTATGAATCGAGTGTCAAGGGACGACCTGTCAGAACAATGCCCTGACCCTATTTGAAAATGTATATTCCATGGACAGTGAAGTTTGGCGTGAGGAGGTGATCTGTGTGGAGGTGCTGTTAATGGGGCAGTGACAGGGCCTACGAGGATTCGGGGGTCCCACCGTGGCCTGGTGCGCCTTCGGCCAAAGGCTCCTGCCCAAGAGCAGAGCTGATTATAGTCTGCTGTGTCTCACGATACAGCAGAACAATACATCTGTAAACAAAGTACGCTGTTATTCAGTGAAACCTATCAAAGTTTCTATTACATTCTCGATCAAGTTTGTCTTCAAAATATTTGAAGAATAATTTCTTCTTGTTGTTACTTTTTGCTTGGGTCTATGCCAGTTGTTGGTGTTACATCATTATATCAATCACGCATGTGTATTTATAAAGGTTTTCAATTATGTTTGAGTTGTGTTTATACTTTGAGTCACACTTCATTAGAGCAGCTATAAACAGAACAAATGAAATGTCTTTGTAAATCTTGCACTTTCTGTCTTCATTATGACAGTGTTGTACATGATGCCAGTTTTGCCCATTTACTGTTCACCTCCAGGATACTGCACCCTGTCAACAACCCTTTCCCCGATGACCTACCATCACCACGGTCCAGCAGCAACACAGCAGTGTGTCAGAGATACAAGGTTAGAAAAGTATTTTCACAAAGCTTTATATGACATTTCTTCTACATAGATGGTTCATTTAGAGTTTTTACAGACACATTAAGTGACCACACTGACACTAACAGCTAAAGCTTCACTAAACTTACTAAAGCCTTGGCACAATCTCTCATTTAATGTTTGTTAGTTAAATAAAACTGATGAATTTATTTCTACTGTTCAAACACAGTTCTTGAGCCTTGTCACTAAGTTTGATTCATTTTTGTTGAAGTTTTTTTTATTTTTTTGTAATTTGAATTTTTTGTTTGAAAAAATCATAAACATTAAACATAAACTTTTAAAGATTTTATTGACATAAATATGTACTTAGCTAGTTTAATGCAATGTGCTGTAACATCAGTGTTGGGAAGTAACTAAATACATGTACCAAAAACATTAATAACAGTAATAGTATTCAGAATACTAATTTCAGTACCTGTGTTGTGTGTGTGTGTGTGTATGTGTGTGTGTGTGTGTGTGTGTGTGTGTGTGTGTGTGTGTGTGTGTGTGTGTGCGCGCGTGTGCATATGTGTGTTTATGCCTCACACACATACACACTTGTGTGTGAGGTGCGTGTGTGTGTGCGTG
>KN471962.1:0-12384 GCA_000787095.1 Periophthalmodon schlosseri | reverse complement strand
CCATACACACGTGTAAGAAAACTATATATATATATATATATAAAACATAGAAATCAAAGTGTTTTAGGATTTAACGTTTCAAAATCAGCCATGAGAAATTGCCATGTTTTTTCTTCTCATTTTCAAACTAGAAGTTGTACTTAGAGTAATTCATGCATGTTTGAGTAATCTTTATTTTCCTGCATTTGTTGTCCTTAGATTTGACTGTTCTGTACTTACTAAAAAAAATCTGCTGCTCAATCTCCATCCAAATACTGTATCATCAACAAAATTAAAGAAATCCATTGGGAAGTTATCCACCAAATGTACCCCACTAACCTGTTTATTTCAAAATGCATTGACTAAGATAAAAAAAAAAGCACGTTCTGTAATATTGAAGATGAAACATTAAAGCAAATATTCTTTGATTGAACTTTCTTTAGAGAAATGTTGACAAAATTAGAATTTTTTATAATACAGAAAACACTCAGCCAATCAAAATGAACTATCAAAACATTGTCACCTGTTTTGATCATAAAAAATAGAATACACGGTAAACATGTACACTCAGTTTGGAAAAATTCATATCCATACAGCCAAATTCCTTAATTATAACCCTCCCTTTAAGAAGTTATTAATGGATGTTAACTATTATCTGCAGTTTCTAAAACTATTTCTAAAACTACTAAAACTATATCTAAAGATAATGTTTTCTTTTCTTTTATGTATAGTTTGGGAGTATGTCAGCATGAGCACTGAGATTGTTTGTAGGATTTTGGTTTATATGTTTGCCAACTTAAAGAGTTGTCTTGAGTTATTGACAGAAGACGTAGCCTTAGTACTTGGGGAACTGAAGATAGTCTTAACTCCGTACCCGCTCCTCCAACTTCTTAATGAAAACATTTGCATTAATGCGATTATCGAAGATGATGATGTAGGATGGAGAGCCGGGATGGATAAAGCTTCTGAACATATCTTTACCATGGAAGTATTCCATTACTATGGTGTATTCCTTAAGTTTGCCTGGACTTCTGAGAGATCTTGGTGTCTCCCTCTCATAGTTGTGCGGGTTTCTTGACAGTATTGTAGTATAATTAGAAACAGATCAGTATTGCTTTGAACTCACCTCTTCCAGCCCCGGCAAACCACTAAAATCTAGACTTAGCATTTGTTGCACATATTTTAAGTGCATATGGCAGGTTTGAGTATTTCATTACAATATAATTAACATAATTATATTATTGTATTATATATCATCATTTTACAACATTTTAGCCTAGTTTTGTCTATTTTTTAAATTCTGGTGAAGTTTTAAATTTTACTTCCTGGTTGGTTGCAACAGATATGACATTAATAGAGATAATTCCAGTTCTGTTACCTATCAACCATAATGTAAACAAGGGCCAAAACCTGTCTAATCATAATTATTGTGGATTTTAGACTAGATAAATAGATGACAACAACTTTATTTTGCTAAGTCAATGTTTAATCTGTCAGAAAAATGTGTTTCCTGCTCGCAGATTGTCTCTGCATTTTGGATAGAATTTTCAGTGTTGATGACATAGGCAGAGATATTCTGTTTTAGAATTTAGCGCTACTTCCTGTATATTTCTTCACCACTTTCTTCCCACTTAACTGATGTAAAACTATGATAAATATTTAACACAGGTTCTAAACCACCAAACCAATTAATAATTACAAAAACATGAAAACCTGTCATATGTACTTTAAGTAGTTGTTGGCCTTCCGTATGTTCTGGGAGGCACCATGTTTTCTCTGTCCTCTATTTTCTAATCTTAGCTTCCAGGGTTTTTGTCGGTTTTGGGCTCATTGTAGTTCACATTTTGGTGAAGTTTATGCCCTCTAGGTCTGAAATCCTTTGCTCTGCGGTGTCCAGATGAAATCCTTCATCGCTGTCGTTGTCGCTCTCATCCTTCTCTTTGTTCTTAGATCTGGTCATTATGGGCTCTCTAGTTTTGCTTTTTCCTTCATTACGCATGGTTGCATTTGTGTATTAAAGCAACGTCTCGCAAATTACCTTTCAAATCACGGGTGAAGAAAAGAAAAGTTAAATTAAGCATGGAGGAAGTGTGGAGCTCTCAAGTCAAGCAGCGATCATGTCACCTCGGCTTCTGTCAGCTCCTTCTCACTTTTGACACTTTGAGGTCCCAGCTCTGTAATGGAAAAACACATTCTTCTTTTGACACACTGTTACTATTGTCCCTGTGTCTCTGTTGATGCATTCACTTGTATCTGTAGCTGACCTTGGCATTTCTCTGTGTCACTCTTCAGTCTGAGAGCACCCCACCTGGGCTTCACTGAAGACCATTGTTCCTTCTGTGTTGTCCCTCTTTTGCAAAACATTAAAACCAACAGAAAAACAACTTGATTTAAAGTCCCTAAGATCGAACATTGACATTACAATATTACATTTTATGGTGGGGATGGGATGAGACACATTTCCCACAAGACGAGATGAGAACGAGACAAGATTTTGACATAATTTGTAATAAATAAATTGTGCAATTCAGTTCACAATTTTACTTCTTACTTTTGTTGTCAATATAGCACTGCATCACAAACTCACTAGCACTTTTTTGTCCTATCCACAATAAAAAAAAATCTCACAAGATCATCATGTTTTGTCTTGCAGTTTTGTCTTGTGAGATCTTGTGGCACAAGATCTTGTCCCATCCCTCTTTGCAATCAGTTAAAATGCAGAATTGTGATATAGCAAGTTCTTGGGTCTAGTCACAAATAGATATGATGAGGTTCAACATTTGGGAATTTATCTTTTGGATATTTCATGGCAAATTGCAATGTTATCAACAGGGAAACTGGCTCTTGCCCCCAATCTGGGTGTATGACATCATCACATTCTAGAATCTGAAACCACCAATTGATACTTGCAGTGGCATCATGCTCAGGGTGTTCTACATGTATTTCTGTGGTGGAATGTTCTGCAGTTACCATAGTGACACAATGCACACATTAGCAAACACAGCCTGAAAAGTTTAAGATAGTCTGACAACTCAAGAAAAAATGCAAAATGGATTAAACAACTAATTTTCAGGAGCCTGTGATCAATACGAGTCTTCTTGGTCCTGTTTAGATGTTTGATTTTCATCAAAAAAGGCAAAAAAAACTGTTGGCTAATGCTAGCTAGCTTATGACTGTAACTTTGTGTGAGGCTTTTTTATGAGCACAAATCAGGTCACATGTTGTAGTTTCAACTAGACGAGCTCTTTCTGGTCAGATTATGTTAAAATAAAGATAAGATTAAAGTCTAACAAACCTCAGATAGAGTAGGGTTTATAGTTAGTACCACACCCCCAGGGAATATTGATTACATCAGCTGCAAAGTATCAATACATTATATTATTCATACTTTGAAGTGACATCACGCTGGGGGTTTTCTACATGTATGTGCATGTTGGAATATTCAGCAGTCAAACTCAAGAAAAAACAACTTTCATGGTCCCATTTAGGGTTGATTTTCAACAAAAAAGGTGAGGGTGACTAACTGAAAAACTGTTGGCTAATGCTAGCTTGTGACCCTAATGTTAGTTGGAGCTACAACAGATGAGCTGATTTGTGCTGTTAAACAGTCTCTCTCAAATAAGTCACTTCATTCTGGTCAGATAGCATTAAAATAAAGCTCAAGTTAAAGCTAAAGCCTTTGCTACAGTTTAGCTAAGGCTTTGCTAGACTAAAAAAAATATATAAAGCTCAGATTAAAGCTTTATTTTTATGCTATCTGACCAGAAAGACTTAGTTAGTTAGCGCCACACCCCCAAGGAATGTTGATGACGTCAACTGCAAAGTTTCAGTATTTTAATGAATCTCTTTCTCTTCCTGTTGCAGTAACAAAGGTATCCACGGCCTGAACGCTCGGCTGCTGTGGTTTGGTCAGACCCTTCTGTTTGGATTCGCGTCTCTTGGCCTCCTCCTGAAGTTTGACCCTAAACGCCCCAAACACCACTGACTCCAACAGCCAGCGCCCCCTACAGAATAACAGATAAACTACACTGCACAAACCAGCAACTATCACCTCTGCCTTATACACTTACACTTACTAGAAAAAACTAAGCTAAAATCAACTTTTTAATAACATTTCAGCAAATTCTATTCCACGTATTTTTCTTACAATTATGTTTACATGGTTTTAATAGATTTGAGTACATTTTTATCAATAGTTGTGAATGCTGATGTTAATATTTGTGGAATAGGAATGTATTAAATGGAATGATTTACAATGGTTTAAATGCACTGGCTTTCACTGCTTACATTCCAAGGTGATTTGGGAGCGCTGTGCTAGAGGTGGCCTTTTTATATAGAAAATGCATTTCTGAAGTGTTTTGATTTCACTGGAGTGGATACTGGTTGGCGTTACAATAAAACTTTGAACGTACACTGAAATACGTTTTTTTGGATAATTTATCTTACATTTATCATAGAACATTCTTACCAAGATATAATTAGATCAACTAGCATGCAAACCTCATACTTCCTGATTATTGCACAGTAAAGCCCTTCATAAGTAGATGCAGACAGTACACAGCAGACTTATATTGTATAAGCAGCTATTGAGGTCAAAATATCTATTCTTGGGTAAGACAACTTTTGCTGAAATATGTGGAAAAAAATATACTATAGGTTATTCAATTACATAATCTGTAATTAAAATAGATATATTAGAAAAAAACCCACAGAGTAAACACAGATACACAATACTGATACTGAGTAAACAGAACTAGCTTATTTAAAAGAGTTTACAGTGGTCCAAAGTTATTCTTCACTTACCTTATGCATTCTCAGCATTCTAATTATTCATCGCAATAAATTTATAAGTGCTTTTCACAACTCTGAGAGACAAGAGCGGAGTTTTGCCGTGATGGTAAGCTAATAACTAGCATGCTAACACCCACTTCCTGATTATCGGACAATAAAATGCCTTATAATTCCATGTAGGCAATACAGAGCTGACTCAAGACCTCAAGAGCTGCTTATGCTATATAGCTCAAATACATGGGAAAAAAAATCCGGTACAGGCTCTTTAACCTGCCTTAAACAGCTCTGTCTTAACTTGAACTGTCCAGACATTAAGCAAGAGACAGATCAGGTCAAACCACAAGTGAACCACTTTTACTTCATCCTAAAAACAAAATCATTCACCACTCACTGTCAGGTATTATTTTAATGACAGGACATGTACATTTATATACAAAATAATAACTTTAACATAGGTTATTTGATCCCTTGATCCTTTATGTGTATGGAGACAGCTGAGAAGACAAACCACACAAGTTGACTGGACCTGTCTGGTTCACAGTGTAAAGTATGACATCATTTGACTTAAAGTGTGTATGACAGGTTTTTATCATTCTCTATTTATTTATGTGTTTATTTTTTGATGGGATAATACTTGTTGTAAATATAAATGTTTTGGTTTTACACCAATCAAGAACCAATTTGAGAAGAAAAGTTGAAAAACATTCTGAAAATTACAGGAATTGGAGAGTTCTAAAACATATTGACGACATCATGCTAGGGAGAATTCTATAAAAAAATTCGGTGCAATTTACACATAAGAAACACATTTTTTTCAGAGACTTGAAACATTATTCAACAAAATAAAGGTGTTTATATTTTTATTTGTCAAAAAATTATTTCTGTTTACATTAGGGGAGTATTGGCTCAGTGTACGACATGGTACCTAGGTAAAAGTTACAGAATCTACTAGTGTGATGTCATAATTTCCAATCAGGAAGTAAAATTTTAAACCTAAAACAGAGAAAAAGTGTTTTTTTTTTTGTTGTTTTTTTTTTTTTAGCAAAACCTTGATCTTAACTGTGTTTTAGTGAAATGAGTAGTCTAACCTGTCATAGGCACTTTAATATATTCCAAATTACAATGACCTTGTTAGTTAGCACTGCATATTTTACTGTAACTTTTCTGGTCACCTGCTTGAATCCATAGAGATTTTATTAGTTTGCTTGTAATTTTTAATAGTGCGCATGTATAAATGTTTTGTCCATCTAGCATTTATTTCAGTGCAGGTGTTTATTGGGGCAACCTGCTTGTCTCGGTGTAGATAGATACATTTAATTCCATACTCAAGAACATTCAGGGGAAAACAATGACATTTTTTTGAAACAAGCAGAAAAGTTACGCAGTGCACCTTTAATGAATACTCTGCCATCTTCGTCTACTGTTCCCTTGTATGTTCTATGGTTCTCAGAGGCATGTACAACACGTCTGATGTTGATCTTACCAGTTAATTTCATTTCAGTAGTTGGTTTTCTATTGACATTACTGTATATGATATTGTTACTATCACCGTTCCAGCCAGGTTACAGAAGGATAACGCTCACTCAAGGTCTTTCTTAGCTGTGCGCTCTGAGCTCTGTCTCGAGTCTCCACTACACACTCCACCTGCACACAGCACAAAACACAGCAGTACTCTCAGTATTGACGAAGAGGAGGAGCTTAACGATACTCTCATAGTCTTCTATTACCTTTGTTTTAAATAAGTCAGACTTGTCCCCGTGACTCCGATGACACACGTCTAGCAGCCTGATCAAACACAGAAATACAGCACAGGTTTGAACAATTCCTCAGGAACATTTTAAATATTTAGATTAAAATACAGCAAAATGAGATATTAGAATCAGCTCACTTGAACTGATGAAGACTTGATTATTAGATGGTTTTAGATCTTTATTAGTTGCCCAATGATTTTAACAATATTACTGACTAGTTTCTACATGGGCCTACTTTTTTCCCCAGTACAAGAGCAGTAGTGAAAATACAACAATAAATACATAAATAAATAATAAAAATAACCATTCTCAATTTGTAATAAGAATGTAACATATTAAAACCAGTCAGACATATTTAAATAAAGTCATATAGGTTTAGTAATTAAAACTCCCCAAATCAAGATATTATGATCAAATATTGCAAAGCGTATTAATTCATTTTTAATTTTAGATATCTCCCTTTCACACTCACCTGATGTCCTCTCGTGACAGTGTGTCCAGTAGTTTGGCCATGTCTCCGGGCCACTCCCCGATGTGCACCGAGAACTTACTGACCCGGTCATCCAGAACCAGCGCGCGGTCCATACACTGACGAACCAGGTCTAACTCCATGTTAGCACTGCTCATCACCACAGCCACCCTGAACACACAGCCACGTATACACATTTAACATAATACTTCTTACATTATAACATAAACAACACAACATTTCAACATTTTAATTTAAGCATTATTACTTATTAATGGAAGAAAAAGCAACTCAATCTTGATTTTGTTAAAAGTGATTTTGTGAAGAGCTACAATGCTGCATGAGTCTGTTTTCAAATGTGTTTCACCTTGCTGCTCTTCATATTCGGGATCATTGTAAATCAAAAAAAGGCTGATGCCTTCAAGGGATTTACACGCTTTCATTAACTCATGGCAATCGTTTGGCTTTATACTTTTTTAAAATTTTGTATAGAGTGAAAAATTGACCTACTTTTCATAATGCATATACCCTCACCTCTTCCCTCTGAGTTCAGGCAGCTCTCCCGTCATGATGGCTGCCAGTCCCATCGCTGCTTCAATGTCTACTGTGGTGCGCTCAAACTCCTGAAACCGCAGCATGGCCACCAGGGAGTCCTCCTCACTGCAAACATGTCAACAGTGTTATCAAGGTATCAACTTTAAAGGTGTACTAAGTAACTTCTCCGCTTGTCTCCATGGAGATGTTATTGCTTTTCCTGGAATGGCATCAAACCTTTCTATCTTACATTTATTCAGTTACAGGCATTGTTATTGCTCCCAACACCTTGAGCATGATCAAATTTCCTCAGATCTGACGTGTAACTTGGCCTTGTGTCATCCCCTGCTTGTCTTGGAGATATGTTTCATATCAAACTGTGGAATATTCCAGGCAAACAATAACGTTTCCATGGAGACAAGCAGGTGGTGGACTCGTCACAGAAAGTTTCACAGTACACCTTTAATACAAGTACTCAGAATATATACCTGACTGGAATGATTTTATCCACAAATCTCTTGCAAAGTTGAAAAACGTTCTCTCCTAATGAAAGGTCTGTGAGGTCTGCTAATAAAATAGAAAATAAAATACAACAAATTTTTCTTAATTTCTTAAACACAGTACCAAACATGACATATTTACATGACCAGTGTTTACCTCCATAGAGTTTCCTGTTGGCGTTGCTCTGTAGGTGTTGGACTGGACAGTCTGTTTTTAGAGACTGAAGCAGGAGAGGGAATCCTTCTGGTTCAACTCCCTGAAAGAAAACATTAGTTACCTCCAGTTAATTTTGTATGCAATTGTCTGATATTTTAATTATTTTTAACCTGAAGGATTAAAGGGGTTGTGCTAAAATCCATACGCCACAAAAATCCCCACGAGAAAATTTGTGCACTTTCAATTGATGTGCATATGAAATCTTGGATATTGGATATTTTACTTTTCCCATTTTATTTTTTTTACAATCAGACAATTACAATTAGCCCTTTTCTCCTTATAGACAGATTCATGTTGGACAAGAAATGCGCACAAAGACACACTATAACAGACAATTCTCCTATACAAATTTATCAATAATTTCATATCTGGGGCAACTACTAATTGTACCCAGTCTAAAAAAACCATAAATAAAAATCATCTAAACTTCTAAATTACTTATTGCACATTAAATCACGCTATTAACCACCCTTGTGCTTGTTCAGTGCCTTACTATGACTTGGATGCGTGCGTTGAGGTGTTTGATGGCAGCAGCAGTTCCGGCCAGCAGCCCGTAGTGTCCAGCAGAGGGCACCAGAACCGCATCCACTTTAGAGACCTGCTCCAGGATCTCCAGCCCCACTGTGCCCAGGCCAGCCAGGTACGCCTCGCTCTCATCTCTGCACCACAAACACACGGCTACTATTTAATCATGCCAGATATGTAGACATTGGTGAATCACTGTCGTTCTTATTTTTTTTTTATCTTATTGGGCAAAGGCAGACTTCAAGGCCACCATATGTAAACATTTGAAGTTGTAACATTGCAATTTCTCCATTTAAGGACAACATTTTTATTTATTTAATTTGGACATAGCATTTACATTGGATTAGACTAGATTTATTGTTTTAAGTGTTATAGTGCTAATTTTTCAACAGCTGTCCATAGGAGGCTTTCTTCAGATAAATAAGAAGATCAAATTAGGCTAACGAAAACATATATGACTACTCCAGGACTAAACATCAAACCAGGACTAAACTGGGACTAAGATCAACCCAGTCTAGATCTAAACTAGATCAAACTGAACTGTCAGGACTCCAAAATAACCCTCCAAAGTAAATTCCATGTCCCTTACTCCTCCAGGTACAGGTAATGGTTGTCTTGAGCCAGGTGTCTTGCATGTTTCTGGGCGTCTTGTGCGGTGCTGCCGTAGGAGATGACCATGGCTCCATAGTCCCTGTAAACCCTGAAGCGCGGAGAGGAGCAGACTGAAGGCATGATCACAAACACTGGGATCCTCAGCTCCACCGCGTGATGAGCCACGGCCAGAGAGAAGTTACAGTCTGTGGCTACGATCACGCCTTTCCTCTGCTCATCCTAAAACACAACAGCATTCGATACATGAGGTGAGGGTTCAACAACAGGTCTGACTCAAATTTGTGGTATTGTGTCATAAACTTTTGTTGTTTAACTTGTATGGTCTTTGGAACAAACTGACACATTTCCATTCTTTTTAAAGACAATGCTTTTTTTCAGTCTCAAACTAAAATTATCTAAGTGAAGAGCACATTTACTACCATACCATATATCCTCTGTTCTTTTAAAAAATCTAATTTATTCATCCTTCCATTTTCTTCAGCTAAAATAGTATTTGTTTGTTAGTAAAGTACAATAAAATAAACGAGCCATTTTGATACAAGGGATAACAATACCAATCAAAAAGTTAAAGCTGTGGCTGTAATAGTAGCTGACCATGCCACCATCGAGTATAGGTTCTATATAAATCAAATGCATTATTATTATTCAATTAAATTGTATTTATGTAGCACATTTAAAAACAACTTCATTATTAAATTGTTGTGTTGGGAAAAAAGGTAATTTCTTAAAACAAAACAAAAAAAAAAAGCCCAATATTTCAAATTTTGTGACCAGACGTAACTTGACCTTTTGTATACAATCATTTTATTCATAACTTGGTAAATTCAGAAAATGAAGTTCAGAGGATATCATGAATGACAGGGAGTCTTGTATCATTCTGTACATGCACAGCTTAGATCACGTCCCAGTGCTTTGACTCACAGCAGTGGGTCAAAGTGCACAAGAGGCGTGTGTTGTGCTGAGAGCCTGATTAAGAGTTCAGCCTCCTCTGCCTGTGTCCAGTCTTTTACCTGTCTAATTATCAAAGGCGCACTGGGTTTACGTACGTGTAGTTCTAGTTGTTTCTTATTTACTATGCATCAAGTATACAGTATAGTTCGCTATTAGGGCTGAATGATTTGGGAAAAATATTTAATTGTGATTTTTCTGACAAGCATTGCACTTACGATTCGATTTGTGAGTTATGTTCAAAGTTCACATTTTAAATGCGTCTAAGAGAATTCAAGTCAAGTCAAGTCAAGACAAATTTATTTATAAAGCGCATTTAAAAACAACCACAGCTGCCCAAAGTGCTGTGCAAAAAGACTGCAATATGAAAAAACAAATACAAGAATCACATTTCAGTGTATGTTTGTACAGATCTAAATTACAGGGTTAGCTTTTTTATGCAGAATAAGACAGGATATTTTGTTGTTTGTGGAGGAAATTATACTATTTTGAATTTCCATTTTTCCATGTGCTCTCCGGACAAAAGCGAGACTAAAAATCAGGGATACAACAAACATTACACTTGGTCTAAACTAGGGCCAAGCCAAGTCCAACCATGAACCAGCCTTGACTTTAAAGTGGAACTACCAAATAAATAATTGAACAGGACCTTGAGTACCCATACCACACTTTGGGACACACTGTTGTATGATGTACCTCTGTGAGTGATGAGAGCAGATAGAGCACTCCTCTCTCCTTCACTGAGCCTGTGTAGTGAAGATGCTCCTTCTTCAGGTAGATCTCCATCCCATACTGTTTGGACAATCTGGAGTACTGCACACAAATAATAAAGTATCAGTGTGAAAATGCAAAAAGGCTTAAAAGGACAACTCTAAGAACTTCACTGCCAACCTACTAGTGACTTCAAACTTCAGGTTAAGTTGATTTTAATGTGTATGAACAGGAATAACAGAGTGTCTCAAAAATGTAGATTGTAAATGTAAAAAATAAATGAAAACTTAATGCTGTATTGGACCAGCACTGTGTATTGTTATAATTGTGTGTGTCAATTGTCAAGACTCTCCACAAACCCTGCCACTATAGAACTTTTTAATGTGTAAATTTTTGATGGTGGGGGCTGCCTCCTTGTTCCATTCCTTGCTGCCGTATTTTACAGGTGCACTATGTAACTTTTCTTGTGAATCGTCTCCCACCTGCTTATCTCCATGGAAATCTTATTGCTTTTCTTGGAATGTCTCACAGTATGGCATTAAACCTCAATCCACCAAACCTCCAAAAAACTTGCATTCATATTGTGAGTGTGGTCAACTTTCCACAGATCTGACTTGTAACTTGGCCTGGGGGCAACACCTGCTTTTCTCCATTTAGATTTATGCGTTTAATGCCATACTGTGGAACATGCAGGCAAAGCAATAAGATCTCAATGTTAACAACCTTCACCAGAAAAGTTACCTAGTGCACCTGTAACACCACCAAAATGAGACTGAAACATTACTAGCTAATGCATCATAATATAAAGCACATTTGAATTCAAGTTTGTCACTTTTGTCAATGTTATTCCAGATGCATACTGTGCAGGGAGTCTTCTGAATGGTGCTCTGGATCTTGAAGGCAGCTGCGCTGATGTTCTCAAACCTCAGGAACTGCACTAGCGGCGGGGGCACAAACTGACTCCGCCTCCTGGTTTTGGGTGGGTTCATTAGGGGGATCTGAGGACCCTCCAGGACGATGGTCTCATGAACTCTGACCTCCCCGTTCGGTGCCTGCTCCTCCTCCCCAAAGTCCCTGAGACGGTGGGGCTCTATCAGGGTGGGTCTGCGGTGGGCAGTCCCGTTACTGAGCTGACCAGGCTTACAGACCGGAGCAGACAGTCCCAGACGCAGCTCCTCACTGAGGAATACAAGGTGAGAACACATCACAGGTAAAGTTTATCTTTTAACTGTAGACTGTAGACCATTATTACACCTCAACTACTTGAGGTGCAATAATGGTCATGCATGGAAAGAAAGATTGGCTGAAATTATACTGAAAGATATATTTTATATGCTGTTGCTATTT
>JACM01067844.1:0-17000 GCA_000787095.1 Periophthalmodon schlosseri | reverse complement strand
ATTGGTTTGCACTTCCTGATTGGTCTGCTTTTCCTGATTGGTCTGCACTTCCTGATTGGTCTGTACTTCCTGATTGGTCTGCACTTCCTGAGTGGTCTGCACTTCCTGAGTGGTCTGTACTTCCTGATTGGTCTGTACTTCCTGATTGGTCTGCTCTTCCTGAGGTAGGAGGGGACAGGACCAAGGTGTGCTCTGAAATATCGATATATTTGTGATACTTAATGTCTGATACAGTATGAATATTGTGAGCGGCTGTATCTCCATTTTGGCAGTACACGTTTGTTGTTTATTTTGATTAAGTTAACAGATTTTTTAATGCTGGGTATATTTCATAATCAGGGAACATATTAACATGACTAAACTAAAAGTTTTTGATGAAGGAACAAAATAAAAATTGAATAACCCATTTTGAAGGCTGAGCATGAGTGTAATATTCGGGTAAGCACAGATACAAGCTCATAAGAAGCGTTTTTTCCAGTCTCAATGGAAGACCTTACGTAACCATGGACTAAGAGTTGAAGAGTTCTGCCGTGTTCTGAACTGTCTGGCACTTTGCTCCTAAACTCATTCATACTTTGTGTGTAGAAAGCAAGAAATTGATTACTGTTACAAATTTGATGAATCAACATTTTGTAGTGGTGGGTTGGTCCTTTTATTTACTTATTTATTTTAAAGGAGGGATGTACTGAAGACGCAGGGTTGACCTTGTTCGAATTTCACAGCCCGGAACAGAGCGCACGGGGCAGAGGTAAATTAACCTCAATCTGAGTTACACAACATCAGGACTGCGGTTGTCTTTGAAACTGGGAATGATACATGTCTGCCCCCTTTTCACCCCGGCACAGCAACGAGACTGATCAGTTCCACACGAAGAGATGAGGAGGGAGCACAGGGTTTGGGCGGAATCGGGTGAAAATGTGATACAAGCCTCACGTTTTCTTATTACAGTGTGTGACTGATGACAGAACTGTGCGATTAATGGTGAGGGGGCTCAGAGACACACAGGATAACAAGGTCAGGCTACCACATTATAGTGCAGACTGCTCCGTGACGAGGTGAAGTCTGACAGTCCAACATCGACTCGGCTCAATCCAGGTTCTACCAGACAGAGATCTGCCTTTTTATATACATCAGCTGAATGTTAAAAGGTGGACTATGACATTTTTCTGCTGGAGGGTCCATCACCTACTTTTCTCCGTGGAAATGCTATTAATTTGCAATGAAGTTTCCACAGTAGGGCATTAAATTCATGGAGACAAGCAGGAGACACCACCAGACCAAGTTACAGGTCAAATTTCTAAGGTGACTGCACAGTAAGAATTGAATGATTTTAAAGTATTTTGAGCATTACCAATTACTTTAACTGAATAACGGCCCACACCAAGTTCTACAGTGTAGCTTTAATAACAGTACAACTTATTAAGCACTTTGAAAATATGATAGTGTCATTGATAAACTCCAGATTTAGGGGTATATTGCACATGGAAACAAGTCAAATTGGACAGTGCTGACCTGACCATTTTTGGGGTTTTGGCAAGGCAAGTTTATTTGTACAGCACAATTGGTACAAAGTAATTCAGCTTTACAGAATAAGAAAGACATTAAAATCATAATACAACAATTCAAACATAAATACAATTGGTACAAAGTAATTCAGCTTTACAGAATAAGAAAGACATTAAACTAAATAAAACATAAATAATCAACATGAAATGAACATTAAAAGAGAAGAGTGCAGAATAAAAACCTCTCAGTCATATGCACAGCGAAACAGAAAGGTTTGGAGCCTGGATTTAAACTGGATTTAAACATTGGGCAGGATTTAGAAATTATGGATTAGTGACAGCAATTGTAGCTAACTTTGCATATCAATTTCTCGAGATGGGCGCATTAGAAAAGAGCGTGAAGCTAAAAGTACATCCACTGCAGAAATTACACTTGTGACCTTTGGGTGCTCATGGGGTCTTAAAGCTCGTCCTCTGTTAGTCATGATGAAAGGCCGGTGCCGAAATATTGCATTGAGTTAAACATTAATACAGTTAAATGTTACGGGGCCAGGCCTTACACTCTTCCCATTTTATTATATCTGTCCTATGTCCTATGGTGTGTCTCACCTGCAGCCGCCTCCCCCCATTTAAGGAGCTTCAGTGCACCTGCTCATTTTGTGTGCGTCTCTTTTGTCATGTCACTAATGTGAAAGTGACTCTGTGTTTTGAGACACTCGTATTTAGTTTATGTAAAACGTGTCTCGTTTTCCTGTCACTACTGTGACTGTTTCAGAGACACTCGACCGTGTCAGTACTGACTCTGTGTTTGTTTGTCATGTATTTGTGAAATTTGTGTCTTAGTTAAACTTAACCTTTGTTACTCTTTTGTTTAATCCTTGCACGTTTACGTTTGTCTAAATATTTTAGATCCCTTTGGTTTAGTTCACCTTTTACAACCCTGTGCATTAAATTACTTCCTTATTTCACCATTTTTCCATCTTGTTTTTTGTTACCTCCCTGACCCAAGACAAAGCTGGGTCGTAACATTAAACATTTCTCCTTAAGATATCATCTGGATAAACATGGCATTCATTCTTTTAGGAAAAAAACAAGATTTTTGAATTTCCTTATTTTGGTATCCAGAATTGTAATATAATATAATTTCCAAAAAAGTGTTCTAACTTTCTAACACTGAGCACAATGAGCGTTATATTAGAGAAACAAAACAGCCGCCCCATAAGAGAATGTAACAACACTATCGAAAGAGCAGCTCGGGACTCCAATCTGCTGTACATCTCCATCTCAAAGCCGCTAAACACATTTTTGAAGATAGTGAGGTACAGAAAATAAATGGTTTGAGAGGGGAGTTAGAGAGTCAGTTTTTGTCAGGAAAGACAATCCATCTTTGAACAGGAATGGGGGGATTAGACATAATTTATGTCCTATTTATAACTCTTTCCTCAGACCTAAATCTAAACAAGGAAAACAATAGTGCTAGCCAGTATGCTAATAGGTGCGAGAGCATCCATTAGGGGCCTGAACGATTATGCGAAACATGACTCAAGCACAGTTCACACTTATTGTAGTTCAATAGACCGAGCCAACAAACAGAAACTGTAAACAAACAGGTGTGTTAGTTTCAATGTAGTTAGCTCCTCCCTCTTCAGATAGATATAAGGCAGTGTCCACCAACATCAATCTGACCAGAACTGAAAAAGCGGCTTAGATGAGCAGCAAAACATCATCCAGAATTGTCTGTGTAATCCCTCAGTCGTCCAGGTCTGATCCATAGTAAAAGCCAAAGTTTAATCTGTCAACTGGACAAAAAGTTGTAGAAGTGAAGACGTTTGGCTGCTCGTCTAAGCCGCTTCTTCAATTCTGGTCAGATTGCAGGTGGACTGTCTTATATCTATCTAAACGGAGGAGCTAACTTTGGCTTTTACTATCATCCAGAATTGAATTTTTCCTTTTGCTATAAAACTCAAAACACTTAACCTCAAGCAAGAATTATTCGCCCAGTCTCACCTATGCTGCAAAAATATGCAAACTGCACCAGGATCCAGAACGCAGAAAAACTACATTATACAAGTTTAAAAGTGGTTATTGTGAGATACTTTTACATGCAGTGGAATTTGAATACAAGTATGGATTGCCCTCTTGGCTCGAACCGTACGCTTGACCGACCTCCCATTGATGTATGCTTAAAAGAAAAACAATCATACGAAGTCGCTGGATTGCGCGCCAAGTCATGTACATCGAAAAACAATAATCTGACAGAATGTTAAACGCTGCCGGCCGGGTCGATGGGATTAAGGTTACTGTTTTGCATACAAAAGTTTAATGACTAAGACGAGGAATTATGGGCTTTGGACTCCGTGTGGGCTGTAGTCTTATTAAATCAATGGTCGATCCTGGCCTCATACACGATTGATATCTCCGTCCTTGGTTACCTCCGTATTGACTTTTTCTCCGGAGTAAGTCTATGGCTCTTTCCATCGAACTGCAATCCTCCATCCAAAAGTATTACGCAGTTTATGTTTCACGTTTAGCACAAGCAGTGATTCAGACTGAGTTGAGACGTCAATATATGGAGATAATGAGGTGGAATTGTTATCTGCAGAAATGAATGTAAAACGGCGTTAGCGGCATATTTTGCAGCCAATTAGAATGAATCTATGTTATTGCTACTCTGGATTGTAATGGGGAGTTTGAAGAGATTTCTTGAGGTCATGTGCTTCATCAAAATTACATCACAAATATAATGAGGGTAGCGTAAGATTTATAATGGATTAGAGCACGAGTCTATTTGTTCATTTAGCTGCTTTTAACTATTAATGCCGCGTTTGACACCTGGCTCCTTCTATGATTTATAAAGGCAGATGAAGAACACTGTCTTAAGTGCAGAGGTGGAGAAAGTGCTCCAAACTTGCCTCGTTAATTTAAAGTGATATTATATTCAGGTTATGTTTGGAAAGACAAGTGCTTTAAACCTAATTATCACCAGTAATGTTGTCTTTAAAGGCGCTACACCTGATTTTTACTCTATTAAAAATGTGAAAAACTGTTTGTAGTGATCCGTAGTTATTCCTCACTTTCTGAGCATCCTAATTCATCACCACGATGAGTTTATAAGAGTTTTTCACAACAGAGCAGAGTTTTGCCATCACAGTAAAGCTAGCAAGAACTAGCATGCTAACGCGCACTTCTTATCGGACTTAAAACGCTTTTATAATTAGATGCAGACAACACACTGTGGACATATTTGGACCTCAAGAGCTGCTTATACAGTGTATCTGTACTGGGGCAAGACACATTTTGCTCAACTCCACAGGGCCTTTAATAAAATAACATTTACTTAAGGGAAGGTTAAAGCAAATCTATTCTGCAAAATTGACTTTTCACAGCTTTTAACCATGTTATAGTTGTTTCTTCTCATTTACCCTTTCGAAGTTGTATTTGGGGTGATTTGTGCATGTTGGAGCAATCTATAATCACTTATTTTCAAGACGCCATATTGCCGATCAAGTCCCATTTTCACTGCCACACGCCCACTGCTCTGTACTTAGTTTGTTCTTCAGTTTTATTTTCTTAATCATCATTTTGGTACAAATTTTTAAAAAAAAAAGATCCACTGCTCCCTAGCGTGATCTGCAGCTATCCATGAGAAGTTCCGACTCTTTGTTGCGATGACATTTACACCGACGTCAGCTCCCATTGGGCACCGCAGCTTTCAAACCCGAAAGTCAGCGGATTTGTTTCTTTTATTAAGCCGTTTTAGGTGAATATTGTGATTTAAAATGTACAAATTATAACATAATGATCCACGAGTGTCATAGATTCTAACAATAGAGCAGACACAAGCACGATATGTCTACTTTAAAGTCTTGGATCGTCTCCGGAAGCCCAGTAAAGTTCTCGTGACCAGGATCTGTGGTGGCACACTGTTCTTGGAAATCTCATCATACTAATCTTTATATTTCTAGTTATTCCCACTTCCAATGCTACAAGTACTATTTAAAATACAATACTGCCACTTACCCACTTGCTAATAAGTATATGGCTCATATTCAAACAGACTTCAGTGCATGTTCTCTGCAACTTTTCTGGTGATGTGCTTGTGTACTTGTCTCCGTGGAGATGTTATTGCTTTGCATGGGATTTTCCACAGAATGGCAATAAATCATCTTTCTCCGTGTAGACAAGTGGCTCACAGTAAGAATGTTTTTCTTAGCAATGAGAATAACCGTAATTGAAAAACTACTAAAACTTGTAAGACAGAGAAGATAAATAATGCCATACAGCGGGACATGGGAAGCAATTAAATACGATCTCCATGGAGACAAGTAGATGGAGGACACCCCACCAGAAAGGTTCCACAGTGCACCTTTAGGCTTTAAATAATAAGAAACAACAGAAAGTTTCCATCATATCTTCAAGTGACAGGCTCTTGCTCCAAACAATTACCAGAAGCACATCTGACTGAAACCGTTTCCATTCAGAATGTTCTACCATTTTAAAAGTGCTGTTGCTCTTCCTGAGTTTTGAAGCTTTAAAAACCACAACAATGATTTATGTGTCTTGGCAGGCGTTTCATTCCAGCTTGTTTATAAACTGACAACTTTATGAGCTTCTAAGCATCTCCGCCGCTGCCTTCATCTGTCTTACGGTTCTGCATTTTTCCCCCTTATTTTCTCACAAGGAAATAGCAGCAGAAGACCTCACATGTAAACACATTGATATAAAAGCAGACGATGTAAATGTAGAGTCTTGAGATAACGCCCCGACGCTGTGTGAAAAATGGACAAACTAGAGCACATAAAAGGTTAGTGTTGGCAACCAGTAATGTGGATTTTTGAGTTTCGTTCTAATTTCAGCTACGCGCCGGCTGCTGCTAACGCTACTGCTGCGGCTACAGGAGCGGGTAAGAGCATCTGTGCCCGTAATGCAATTTCTCCATGCTGTAAACAAGTGCGGAAAAACGGGCTTTTCACTGCTCAGAAAAGGAATACCAAGAAGACAATTGGATTTGTAGTCAGGCCCGGGTCTACAGGGGGCATTGCAACCTTATTTTAAATGAGGTTGCAAAGTTTAAGTCATGTTATAATGTTGTTACTTCCTCGAAAAACATTCCCCGATGTTTGAGAAACCCTTTATTATTAGTCTGTCTACATCTCCAAAGCTTAAAACGCTCTGTTCCACCTTGAGATGTCATGCAGTGGTAGTTTTTAAGTTAGCAACTACCTTTTACCTTTGGTTTAGTAGAGATTGGAAATTCCAGAGCTGAAATTGTCCAAATGATTCCAGTGAAGGTGTATGGAGTTTAAAAACACAGTGGAGCACTTCTTGTATTACGACATGACATTACAAAGTGGAACAGAGTGTTTTCCGTTTGAAGAACCCAGCCTAAAAATGCAGGGTTTGTGCGTTAAACATGTGTGAATGAAGCAAAACACAACTCCAGGTCTGTTTGCGATGACGAAATTACATTATAACATAGATCAGAAAACAGCGTAATATGGGCACTTTAATGACGAAGTATTGTCTTTGCACCACTTTAAAAGTTTGGTGTTTGGACTTCAGCTTTCTCAGCCTTGTGGACATTAGTAACATTGGATTTCTAATGAGAACATGCACATTTACTCCAGTGAAGTACAAACATTTATAGAGCAGTGTGAGTTTTGCTAAGGAGCATAGTTTCATCTGGTAAAAATTTGCTAAACAAAATTAAACATTTCAAAACAAGGAGCTGAAATAACACTTAACTTGAAGGTCCTATTCCTGATTTTTCCTGTATTTGAGCAAAATCTGTCTTTCCCCAGTAGAAATATAATGCATAAAGAGCTCAGGAGGTCAACATATATCATCTGCGTGCTGTCTGGATCTAATTATAAAGAGTTTTATTGCCAATAATCAGCAAATGTGCCTTATTCTAATTTATTTTTATTTATTTATTTCAAGCAGATTAATGAACGCATGTATCCAGTACACTTAATGCACATTTCACATATTTTTTTTCTTATCTAAGCTTGAAAAGGAGTGGGAAGAAGAAAACTTATAATGGCAAAACTCAGCTCTGGTCTCTGAAAATCATGAAAAGAGCTTATAAACTCATCACTGAGAATAATTAGGATACTCGTAATGAATAACGTAAGTGGGGAATAACTTTGAACCACTGCAAATCGTTCTAGTTCTGCTTTAGACTATTTCACACATTCATATGTTTTTAATATTATAGTTGCTTGTCCATTAATTGCGTATTATTCCTTTTGCGTTGACACATTTTCTTTTTCAATTCACTGCAGAAAGAGAAACAAAAACGCAAAACCGAATATCGTTTGTGAAATTGTTTGTTGCTATCGTAACTGAGCTGAAAATACGAATTATAACAAGACAAAGAGAAGTCTGTGTAATCACTCAGTCGTCCAGGTCTGGTCAGGTCCCATCTGTAACTCCCTCCTCAGACCCAAAGCAAACAAAGGAAACAAAGAGAACAATAGAGGATGTAGTTAGCTCCTCCCTTCGGACAGATATAAGGCAGTGTCCAGCAGTAATCTGACCAGAACTGAAGCATGGACGAGCAGCCAAACGTCTTCACTTCTACAACTTTTTTGTCCAGTTGACAGATTTAACTTTTGGCTTTTACTAAAGACAAAGAGAACAAAAACAACGACTTTTATGTATGTTATGAACGGTCACAAAGATATGCTTTTTATTTGCATGGAGAAGTTCCTGACCTGTGTCTCATTAGATGCACGGCTTTGGGCAGCTGCTGGGCTCATGAAATGCCGTAGCACAGCTGGTTCGCTCCGTGACTCTCCTGAAGAACTCTCGTTAAGTATATTCGTCCCGGACTTTTGAAAGACAAGCTGCGCACACTTTGTCTCACTTTTTCCAAAACACATTCCGGGTTAAGCCACTTTCCGAGCACTTCTTCCACCTAGAATTGAGGGCACCGGGTCAAATCAGGAAAAAATAAGGCATTTGGCAAAAGGACGGCCTGCAGTGAGATTAGTCAGTGCCGGGTGCAAACTCATTTAGGTGCTGTGCAAATCTATTTTACACCCCCTGAGAGCGACAAAGGGGCCGACGTCATATTAGCTGAATACTAGTCAGAGCCGTCTATTATGTCACGGGAATTTGGTGAATTGAATTTGCAGTTTTAAAAAGGATTATATTGGCCTTTTAATGCTACTGTTTATCACTGTTCAGCCAATCAGAGTTAAGGCTTTGTCACTAGTGTTGTGATACCGTTTGTTTCTTTGTTTTATTCGATCCGATCCGATACCTGACCTTAGTGTACTCGCCGATACCGATACCAGCCCGATACTGCACAGTGTGAAGAGGCAGACTAAGGCTACTCCATTTTGCAACGGTACAAGAGCAAAAAATAACTTTTGTAAAAGGCTATTTCTAAAGAAAATCTACAAGAATAAATGAGATTTTGAGACGAAAGTATCAGTCAAATGTTTAATGGTCCTGATGATGAGTTGTGCTGATTAAAGCACTTTTACTTTTCTGCTTGGTCACTTTGTTCCACAGAGCGAGGACAAAAACAGCAGTGAGGCCTGTGAAAAGACCTTATCCTCGGAGCTAATGGCTAATTATGCAAAGTCCGTGTTAACGCTGCTGTCGCGTTAGCGCTGTTGTCGCGTTAGCGCTGTTGTCGCGTTAGCACTGTTGTCGCGTTAGCGCTGTTGTCGGGCTGCACTCTCCGTAGTTATTTTACCAAGTTCAGCATCCACTCTAAAGGCTAAATGAAGTGAATAGGAAACACAAATGTCGTTGTTGTCATTGTTAGCGTGTTTTAAGCGTCTGCAGAGCATCCACAGTCTGCATTTACCCTGCTCTGGGCGTCAGCGTTAGCATTAGCCGCAGACGTCATCTGCGGCAGTGCTCGTATCTACAGGTCCTCGTTCTGGAAAATACAGAGTGGTATCGGATCGGAGTAGTATCGGAGCTTTTGCCGATACCAGTATTGGTATGGGAACAGCCCTATTTGTCACATATGTCCAAAGTGAGTAATGATGTCGAGGAGCTAATTCACTGGTTTGTGACAATAATGGGATGTAATTTGTGCAATAGTTGACATGTCTAATAAGAAAAGCCTAATTAAAACTGAGTAGAATAGATGTGGAATCACATTCACACACAGAAGAACAGCGCTGATAATGAACTCTTCAGCCACAAGTTTAATTGGTTTTAGCAAGATGACCTACGTGAATGGATATGTGCCATCTGGTGGCCGTGAGATAAACTGCATTTAAAAAAACAATCAAAAGTGATGCGTATTTATTTAACAACTGCAAATAAATGAGTTGTGTTGCTTAATTGTGAAAGATTTGATTTGAGTTTGGCAGAAGTCAGTCTGCCAGTTCAGGTCGTCATGTAAAAATGGTCACAACATATGAAGAGTTCTATAGCAAAAACAGACATCTTTATTTTGAAAAATTGCCTAAAAGCATTTTTGTTTTTGTTCCCATCTTCTACAGGTATTATCAGTCAATCTAATCTCTAGTGGATTTTATCTAGGAGGGATGGAATTATATTTAGATAACAGTAAAATACATTTGGCTTGTGAAAACATTGTTATACAAAGAGTAAACCGCAAGCCTCCGATGACTTTTTCAAATGGCACTCTTCTGTTTTTGCAAATGAACTCTTCATATACTAGAGCTGAAACAATGCAACTGGAGTTTTTACAGTAAGTATTTAAATATTTTGTATTTAAAAACTGATTCTTGTGATTCTTTAAGCCATGTTACAATGCTACCTCATCAAAAACAGACCTGGAGTTGTGTTTTGTTTCATTCACACATGTTTGAGTAACACTTTATTATTAGTCTGTCTACATCTCCAAAGCTCAAAATGCTCTGTTCCACCTTGTGATGTCATGAAGTCGTAGTTTTCATGTTAACAGCTACGTTTTACCTTTACTTCAGTAGAGTTTGGCGATTCCAGGCCTGAAATTAACCAAATGATTCAAGTGAAGGTGTGTGGAGTTTAAACACAGTGGAGACTTCAGTAGAGTTTGGCGATTCCAGGCCTGAAATTAACCAAATGATTCAAGTGAAGGTGTGTGGAGTTTAAAACACAGTGGAGCACTTCCTGTGTTACCACATGACATCACAAGGTGGAACAGAGTGTTTTCTGTTTGAGAGAAGAACTCAGCCTAAATATGCAGGGTTTGTGTGTTAAACATGTGAATGAAACAAAACACAACTCCAGGTCTGTTTGCGATGAGGAAACATTATAACATAGATCAGAAAATAGCATAATACGGGCTCTTTAATATTTTTGTGAAGAGTATAATTTTGTTTCTGTAGTGTAAGGACTAGAGTACGAAGCAGATAAACAGTAGCACTTCTTTCTTCTTTGCTGCACGGGGCTGTAATTAGACACATAAATGATCTTAAATGTTTTACCAGCCTCACCCATTGACCCACATATCGCCCCACGTAATGTTTTGTGCGAGGCAATCGGCCTATTTAGCCCGTGGTTGTAAAGACGTGTCGGCCATTCATCCAACACGCGTGAATAAAAGCGGCTGCTCCTCAGTTCCACTTTGTATTGCTGCCTTTACACTATAGCCCTGGGCAATCCATACCAATGCAGCCCACAATAGAGTCAGCAGACAGGAAAGCCGAGTCTACCCCAGTGGCCCGCTTTCTCTGTGGACAATAATAAAATGGCCCAGTTGTACAATGAGCCGGGCATTGATCTCCAGGCTGATGGCAAAGTCTCCCTCTGCTTACAGCCAACATGTGTTTAAAGCTGATTTTCAAACTGTGAAAGGAGGAAGAAGAAGTATTTAACTGTAGCTTATAGACTGGGAATCTATGGGTGTCTCACGATTCAATTTGATTCTGAGGCTGATAAGCTGAGGCAGGAACGATCATCGATGCACCTGTATGTTTTACTTTGCGTTTTAACATTCAAATCAAATTGTTGGATAGTTTTTTAAACGTGCAGAGCTGCAGCATGAAGCAGTGACTTTAATTTGACACAACTGCTTTGTTTAAATGGCTTTTTTCTATGACAGGGATTAGTTTAATAGGAGGGAAATCATATTGACGCTATAACAGAACATCTGCGGAAGAGTAGCTGTTAGCATGCTAGCTGTTTCGCTTCTCTGCAGACTTTTATAAGAGAAACTACAGCCCGCACGCCTCTGTAACTATAGGGACACTGCGTGGAGTTAATTTAGAACAGTTTATCTGCGAGTTTTACGCTAAGGCTGCTTTTTGAGTGCGTAACATGAAGCCGTCTCCATCTCGGACTCGGAAAAAGGTTCGTGCTACAAGCTAACGAAGCGTCGCGTGTCTGCATCCGTTCAAAATCGTTTTATTAGAATCAACGATGCATCTATAAAACGATTATTCTTTCCACACTATACTATCTTACTAGGTCCTGTCTCTTACAGACTCTTTGGCTCATTGTAATATTCACATGCATACATTTTTTTGATACATTTATGTATTTTTATTATTATTTTATTTTTACATAATTTGAAAAACAGTGCAGTGGGTCACAAGGTTTGCGATCAATGAAATCTTTGACAAGACGTAGGCGGTATATGACATTAAGTTCTGCTTTTACAGTATAATCTATGGGAATAAACAAAATAAAAATAAAAACATAAATTTAAAAAATAATCAAATAAATTATGGTAGTTTTAAAATAAATTATCACAGTATTTTAGCAAACAATGGGATACATGTCCAAAGAGAGGATATGGTTAGAACTATATTTTAAATTGCAAAAAATCTAAAATTTTTCAACATTATCTTGAATTATTTGGTACAATACATCAAATAGTTCTGTCTAATTTGTAGATTTATTTTTACATTATATTTTTTTTATTACTTTTAAATATAATAATTTTATTTTCTTTTTTTTCCTTTTTTTTGCAGCAGTGTGGTAAACGCGGAGGTGCGTCAAGGAAAAAAGACGCATGACAAGATGAAACAGATTGGGTCCACAAGAAGGAGACAAGATAAAGTACAGTTTGAAATAAATACACTGATACTATTTTTAAATTGTACTAAGATTTGTCTATAATTGCATCTCTGAATAAGTTTGAATGAAAAAAAAAAGGATTTAAGTGCTTCCTGCTGTTCTTTTTCCAAAATTTCCATTCACAAGCTGAGCATATCTCCACCGTTGAACCTCACCAACACTTTGCCACAGTTCAACATAATCGTTTTTGAGTCATTTTTAGGCTGCGATAAATCTAAGTGCAAAAAGTTCTGAACTGAAGGAGAGCAAACTTTATTATTGAAAAAGTTATATTGTTGAAAATAATTTAGAAAGCTCTCCAAACTACACTCACACTGGTTCCTTGTAACTTAGTAATTAAATTGCGAAAGAAAATCACCAACTCGAAAGTACCAGCATTTCAAAGTTTTGTGTCCTTTGGCAAGACACTTCAATCCTATGAGTGCATTGTACAATGATGATTACGGATAAAAAAAAAAAAAGTTACAAAATGTTACATAACTAGCAGAAGCAATTATGCAATCGTGTAGGTTTTAAGCAATAGACTCAAGGCTATAGTTTGTGTCTAGACAATTTTCCTCAGTAAGTGAGACTAAACTAAACTCCTCCCACACATTTCAAATAGAGCTGCTGACATGGGCAGGACCTGGAGGACTAAAGGGGAGAGTAAGGGGCGGGTACAACGGTCTGAGGAACAGTGTGATTGGTCTAACAGACATCCACACTTTAAACTCCGCCCCTGCAGCCAGGTGTTTGTAATCAGAGACATCTGGCTGTAAACAGGGCAGTCTTGCGTGATGTTACCAACTACTTGAAATTGCGGAGGTCACTGAAGGCAGCACACACTTAGATTTAGGTGTTTTTTGCAAATTTACCTACACTGCCAGTCGTCTGTGTAATCCCTCAGTCGTCCAGGTCTGATCCATAGTAAAAGCCAAAAGTAAAATCTGGCAACCGGACAAAAAGTTGTAGGAGTGAAGACGTTTGGCTGCTCATCCAAGCCGCTTCTTCAGTTCTGGTCAGATCACTGCTGGACACTGCCTTATATCTGTCTGAAGGGAGGAGCTAACTACACTGAAACTGTAAACACCTATTGTTTACAGTTTCTGTATGTAGGCTAGGTCTATTGTGCTACAATAAGTGTGCACTGTGCCTGAGTCACAGTTAACATATTCATACACCTCTTAATGGGTGTTTTTCACACTTATTGGCATCCTGGCTCGCTCTATTGTTCTCTTTGTTTCCTTTGTTTGCTTTGTTTGCTACACTACCAGTCAAACGTTTGGACACACACTCTCATTCATTTTTTTTTTTTTTTTTTTTTAGTACTTTCTACATTTTTTATACATAGACAAGACATTAAATATGTGAGGTGAGATATACAGAATATTCAAATCCTCAAAGTAGCCACCCTTTGCTTTGTCGAAAAACATATTTTCTTTGCTGCATAACTTATATCTTATATCTTACTTCATATATCTGATGTCTTATGTATGTATATAACATTTAGAAAGTGGTAAAAATAAAGAAACAAAAACATTGAATGAGATGTGTAGTGTAGTGTGTAGTGTAGTTTGCACTAAAGTTGCCAAAAATGTCTGGAACAGTCGATAATGCTATTAAAACATCATATACACAGTTCTGCAGTGAGAAAAGTGGATTTAGTGTTTAGTTCCATTTTAAGACAGAAACAGCTATTGAAGTAGTTGAAATACGACAGCTAAAATGGGGGGATGTAAGTCTTTGTGGCCACTTTAGAACGGACTTAGTCAATGTTATGGACCCTTTTCATATAAACAAACCGACCGATCAGCCACAGCACAATTAATCCAACATGACTGAAAACACCACCTCCATGGCAAAGGTAATTACAGCAGCGGGGAATACACGGACACACAACTAAAGGGCACGAGCCGAAGTGCATTTGTCACACAGACAGCAGCTCCACGTACACCACCTTTGTTTACTATACTACCACGGGGAAAGGAAATGTGAGGTAGAGGTACACAACACAAGTACTTTTGGCATGGATGTATTTATAGTACTCAAGAACACAAGTTGTGAGCAGTATGTTCCAAGGTCCCGGATAAAACTCGAGTGGACCGGGCTTTTTCTGTAGCTGGTCCCAGACTCTGGAACAGTCTTCCTCTGCGTATTAGAACAGCCTAATCTTTAATATTTTTAAGTCCCAGACTCTGGAACAGTCTTCCTCTGCGTATTAGAACAGCCTAATCTTTAAATATTTTTAAGTCTTTGTTGAAAACTCATTTGTTTGCACTGGGTTTTAACACGAGCTGAGCAGGACATTTGTATTGTATTGATTTATCGTGTTTTTGCATGTTTCGTTTTATAAGATTGCACTTTATATATCGCCTTTGTGCAGCACTTTGGGCAGCTGGGGTTGTTTTTAAATGTGCTTCAGAAATAAATTTGACTTGACTTGACAATAACAGCAACAGTGCGTAATAAAGGCAGGTTGATACTACAATATAAAAAAATACATTTCAGTGTTTTTGTTTTATGCTTCGATGCTACAACAGGCAAAGAAATGTGAGGCAGCAGAAATACCTTTTGGTGTGGATATATCTGTTACTTAAGAATACAAGTTGTGAGCAATAATCTTATTTGTGGATAAAAGGCAGGTTAATAAAAATAAAAATAAATCTGTGCATTTTTGTCGATGTTCCTGTGCATTTTTGTTTTTTTATGTTCAAAGTTATTGCAATAGAAAGCCACAATATTCATGACAAAATTGATTGAAAAAATATAAATATATTTTTTTTGGTTTTTTTTGCAGTATCACCTACTCCTGTGTGCAAGATTATGCTCAATCTTTTATGTCGCCAATGAGAAGAATCAATAGAAGTTTAAAGTCCTATATTACGCAAAATACACTCCTATAAACTTAAAGTTATCTTAGAATGTTCTCTCCTCAAAAACATACCCAGATTTGTGTTTTGTTTCCTTCACACATGTTTGAGTAAGCCTTTATTATCAGTCTGTCTACAGCTCCAAAATGCTAAAAATGCTCTGTTCCACCTTGTGATGTCATGAAGTGGTAGTTTTCAAATTAACAGCTACCTTTTCCATGTTGCTGAGTAGAGATTGGCAATTACACGGCTAAATTATTATCCAAATGATTCTAGTGAAGGTGTGTGGAGTTTTAAAACACAATGGAGCACTTCCTGTATTATATGACATCACAAGAGTGTTTTCAGTTTGAAAAAAGAACTCAGCCTAAATATGCAGGGTTTGTGTGTTAAACATGTGCGAATGAAACAAAACACAACTCCAGGTCTGTTTGTGACGATGGAAACAACATTAGAACATAGATCAGAGAATATCCTTTAACATTTTTTTTTTTTTTTTTGCACATTTTTATAAACAAAACATTTGAGCACAGGGGACGTAAAAAATTCTTTTCCCCATCACTAAAAAGACGAGCTCAGTTTACTCCTCTGTCTGTCTGGCACTAATTAAAACAGGAGAAAGAAGAGACAGCGTGACATCGAATCTTCAAGTCACTTACATCAATTTACCGGTGCAGTCTCGCAGCAGCCGACCAACAATGGCATTTGAATAGCATTGATTTAAAACTTTATTTAACTAAACATTTTACTTTTCTGCATACAGTGTAAACAAATCAAAATGTTCAGTTACAGACAAAATAAGTACCCGAGGGCTGGGCAGGGAGAGTCTTTGTCTCCGCTTTTGTTTTGCTTTGGCATATTTAAGTCCACTAGCTCATCTCCATAGTGAACCTTGCCAAGTTTCTGCCTGCACTTGGCGTAATTGTAGCTTGAGTCATTTCCCGTAAGAAGTCAAATCGGAGAGTGTGCAGGTGTCTGAGAGGAGTCGCAGAAGACTTAGACCGGATAGGAAGGAGACATAGTTTGGTAGAGGAGAGGTTTATGATTGCACGTTCTTTGTAGATGGCGTGCGCAGCAGAGGCCACATCAGAAGAGAGCTGGGGGTTTTTTTTGTTTTTAATTTTGCTACGCATCGCAAAAATGAATATCTTGTAGATGACTTAAAATGACTTGAATTCTGAATTTGGAATTGTGTGACAGTGGTGCTGCGAGTTGAGTTCATGCCCGTAAACCAGAATGGAGCTAGTTCAAATCGTGCCAGAGGACATGTTGTTCTGCGCTAATAGGACTGAAATTGCCCACCCGACTCATTATATGTGGCTGGTTGCAATTGGAAGGGCATCTGGCAGCAAACATTATCCTGTGGCAACCTCGTATTCATTAGTTCTAGATTATTTGTTCACTTGTACATGGGCTTAAGCCTCGCAAGGCTACTGTTGTTGTGATTATGGCGTATACTGAAATACGTTGAATTTAATAGGCTAGCTAGCTCACTGTGTCGCAAAGCTAACGATCTCTTTTCTAAAAATCTTAAAACATAAAATAAACAACCTATTAAAATTCAAATTAATTAAAATAAAGCCTACCCAATTTTTTAAATGTAGAATACAACACCACACATCATTTATTATGCCTCAAAATTAGCATT
>JACM01052234.1:0-24444 GCA_000787095.1 Periophthalmodon schlosseri | reverse complement strand
AATAATAATAATAATAATAATCACTAATAAGCTTAATACTCATACTTCATTGATCTAATTTTAGTCCTGATGTGGACTTGGTATGGTCCTGTTCTAGTCCTTGTTTAGTTCTGGTCCAGTCCAGGTTTCGTTTCGGGTTCAGTCCTGGTTTTGTTCCAATTTTGATGTGGTGAATGTGCAAGTGTGCACGCACCCTTAAAATCCAACCTCTCTCCAACATTGATGTGGGATTTAACTTTTAATGGCGTACGACAAGATAATGATTAGCTCGCCAGCTCTGATGTCCTCAGGTCAATATCATTGATAATAGGTTAAGATGTGTGATCAATAAAACAACAACAAATACAGCAGTCCTATTACAGCTCAGTTAGAGACCACTCATTTGACAGCTCTGCTGCAGCTGAGAAATCCCAAGGTCTGGAGCACACACCCACCCACTTTCACAAATCCCACTTTAGACCGGGAACAAGGGCCAACTCAAGTGGAACGCTCTCCCAATGAAGGCAAATTGACGCACACTAAAGTACCGCTGTAAAGCATATGGGAAGCCTGTGGTCTAGACTGTACAGTATATTGTCAGCTTTTGCTGATGTAAAGCCCTGTTGAGGAGACTTTTATGACCTCTGTGCCAGGAGTAAGAAATGACATACAAGAAAAGTTCAATTACTGTCTATAGTGGAAGAAGCAACAATAAGGAATGGCATATCAGCTACCACTGTGACAAAGGCACAGTATGGTAACCGCATTTTGCAACAATGCATTTTTTCTGAGGGGCTAGAGAGCTTTGATTTAAGTAAAAACTGCAGAAAAAAGCTCTTGGAGTTTTCCTAAGTTTGCATATTTTCCCGATCAAATTCTCGCTTGCTTAGCTTTGTTGCCTTCAGTTACTGTCAACATGGCGTTATATATTCCTTTTGTTGTGTTTGATCAATCATTGCACCGTGACAGTTAGCAGATGCTTTCATACAGTGTCACTCTTACTTAGTCTATGAAAGGTCAGCACTATTCATGGACAATTGGGATCCTGTATGTTCATGTACTTGGGGTCAGTTGGGACTGCTCCTATGATCAAAATGTGTTTGACATGAGGATGGATGTAATCCAGACGCAGCCTGTCAGAGTGTGACAGGTCAGCCAGTGTTCGGCACATGCTGATGTCAACACAAATACATGTACAAGTGTTTATCAGCACAACATATCACATCTGGTGCAAAGTTAATTATGCATGTACTGTAGCCTCTAGATAATTAGGGAACAAGGACAGAAGCCACTGCACAATATGAAATATATGACTTCTAAAGTCATTGGAGCCAATGCAATATTGTATTGCAGTATACATCATTATACAGAAATTCAGCAATTGCCCTTACAACTTCAGTACTACAGTATGTAAGTAACATATGAAAATACAGTATAAAAATATTGCAATATTCAGTATAGTAGCAGAACACCACAAACATCACCTTCAGGTGCTCTTGCGTGGCCGGTCCTGCCATGGGAGCAACACCTCGTGGAACTTTTCAGACAGGTGTAAAACGTCTGCTTACATGTCCGTCTGTGCCTCTGCTGCTCCCCCTGGACCCTGAGCCTGTCCCGCTCGGCGCTTTTCAAACTCTGTCTTCATCTTATAGCTTCTACAGTATCCACACAGTAATGCTCTCCTTGTCTGTCCTATGTCCTGGTATAGTTTCCACAGCCATAACGTGTGTTCACTGTGTCTGCCTCTCCTCCACACCAGCGCTAAGAAGCGGCACACAGAGACAGACCAACCCCTCTTGTTCAAATGGCCAATACACAGCTGTAGCTATAAGCCCGGCACACCCCTCACTTGCCACCTCCCTCTCTCTTTCTCTTCTTTCTGTATCTTTTTATCTGTTTTCTAAAAGAAAACCCTATGGCCTTGACACTCCAGGGCTAGCTGCCAAAACAGGATGGTGACAGTTTTATTAGCATTGCTACTGCAAAGTTCTGTTATTTGAAGTATATGCTCATTAGGTCAGAGTAGTCACAGCATAAAATCAGACTTTTTTCACAAGCATGGGACTAAGCTTCGTTCGGCTTGTCTAATTTAAACTAAAGAAATGAAATGAAATATAAATGTCAGAGTTAAACCAAGTGCACTAGTGCTTACATGTTCATTGTGTAAGCAGAAGAGCTTTAGCTGACAGTGTGTACCGTATGTCAGGGCAGCATGTGATGGGAAACAACGGATGTAATGAGATATGTGCAAGAAACAGTAGAAGCTGAATGGCATTGAAGAGCAAAAGAATTACAGCTTATTGGAGGATATAGATAAAAACAGGGCTGTTTTGTCACAGGCCATAGGCCTAAAATGGTGTACTGAAGTAACCACAGACATCATTTGGCCTTGATCCAAGACTGTACACATTATTAATACTTTTAATTATACAAACTAGTAATGACCTACAATGTCACACTGTAATTGTTCTTAGTGCAACAAAGTCATAGCAGCGAAACCTGCTGTGGGAGAAGGTGACCTCTACAAGTCAACCTCCGAGAGAAACAGAGAGAAAGACACTTTCTAAAAGAGGAGAGAAACAGAGAGAGAGACACTTTCTAAAAAATGAGAGAAGCTCTGCTTATTTGTTTTAAAGATTCAGTGTCAACTGATCAACGTCAGAGTGGGTTTGCCTGTATACTCTGTCTGGAATGGATAGGGAAAGCTCTTGTTTTGAAGTGGCCATCAATAACACTATGTTGTAATGTAATGAAAAGAGCTCTCTGCAGTCTTTCACTCCTCCTGGTATAGTCCCACTTGGCCAAGCGATAGCTGCAGACAGCCATATTTTTTTAGTAGATTTCATATTTTGCACAGTAAATCATATGCATCAGAACATAAGCTGTTTTATTGGATTATTTTTACATATATTGTTTTTAGCACAGATGCCCTAACTAATCAACTAACACATTTGATAAATCAAACCAATGCCACCCATCCACTTGTGAAATAACCCTTGATCCGCTTTTCTCCCTGACGTTGAGTGGGACATGCGGATAAGTTTACAGCACTTTTAAATGTCACAAGAGCCCAGTTAAACTTTTGAACAGTTCCACAGTGACGACACTCAGATTTAGGAGGATGTATTTTTGCCACAGCCCGGGCTTTGCTGTCAGGAATGACTGTGTTTAATTGATTGATGCTAATTCTCTTTCCATACCACTGTGAGGGTCTAGCAGGTAAATAGGTGCATAGACAGGTAGAACTTTCTCCTTCACACCTGAAATACAACAGCAGGCCTTTTTATCCACAGGACACTGCTGCCACACTCTGGTGTCGGGGTGATAAGTGCTGAGTGAAGGCTGACTGGGAACTATGCCATGGGAAAAGGCCGGGCCACGTGCCAATAGGAGCAGGGATTGAAAGAGCACATAGGGATAGAGAAGTAAAAGCATTCACTCTATAGCTCCACCACTGACAGCCAAATCGAAAGGAGACGAATGGGTTTATAATAAATAATTCATGTTTTTCTTCTGAGCCAATAGAATAGTGAATTCAATTAGGCAGAGTAAAAAAAAAACGTGGGTCTCTGTGTATGAGGTAATTTTGTTTTGTTTCAACCTTTGTTTTTAAAAATGTCCAAATACAAAAACAAGATTACACACCACTCATTTGTAAAAGAGATATAACCTCTTGGTAGTATTTCAATTTTCATGTATAAATTATGATGACTAATTAATTGAGGGGTGGAAAAACTTGAAACCATGGAATCATTTAGTTGTATATGTGATGCCAGTTTACTTCCAATGCATTATCACGTGAATGAACTCTGATCTATTGAATTTTAAGGCTGTACAACAACTGAAAACAAACATAACTCAAATGTACATAATGTAGAATATTACACATCTTTGGCTACCCATAATAAAATTTGAGTTAAATTTGTGACTAGCTAAACACTAAACAAACTTTTGTCTTTTACAACTGTGCATCCCTGATTTGAAGTATGTTCTATTGATTCAGCCGTTGTGTAAGATGTGGTCTGCTTGTTATCTGCACACAGTCAGTCATGGTGCCATGCTCTGAGACTGAGGTAGTGATCCTTGTTTGCTCACCTTTTCCAGTTTGTCTTTGTGCTTGAGGAAGATGGATGCGGAGTAGCCCTGTTGCTGGATGGTAGTGGAGCTGCTACTCTTCACTGGGCACACATAGAGAGGGGCTGCTGGGGAATCTTCCACTTGCAACCCACATCTGGCATCTTCAAATAACTCCATCGATGATCCGGTATATTTGGATGGCAAGTGTAATTTAATACAAACTATTAAGGATTGTTGCTTGGTTATTTTCTCCTGCAGCCTCAGCCTCCTCCGGTCTCTGACTTTATGGATCCTTGCCATTTATCCATCTCATGAATAGTTTCCTGAGCCAGTTAAGGAGGGGCATATGGTCTGCAGCAGTGGGCTTTTAGACAGGGGGGATGCAACAGGAGACAACATGAGACACATTATAGACAGGAACTGAAGAATGATAATCAGATTTGGGAAAAGTGTTAAGAGACGCACTTTCTCACATTCAAACGTATTGCATTGCACCTTTCACAAGTTGCAGCTCGTACCCTGAATACAAATGGGCAGAGACACAGTGTCCGCGGCAGAGTTCACCTCAAGAAACCTTTAACACTGGCCGTGAAAGTCACCATATGCTTGTGGCAAAGTTCTTAAAGACACCAGCAACAAGAGAACTTAATCTAGTGTGGCTGCAGTTATTTAAAGACAACTTACGGTATTTTTCAGATATTTAGTATTAAATATACAGATCTTTATTTTACGTTTTGTTCATTATAAATTGCAATATTGATCTAAAATGGCTTAATAGTAGAAAATCATAAACTGCTTGTTAAAAACTGCAGCCACACTTTTTCATATTGGCATCTCATGGTAGTAAGACGTGGATTATCATTTTACGAATTTTAATTGATATGTGATACTTTTGAACCCTACATGACCTGGAGTTCTAAATTTTAAAATAATTGCAAGTAAGTACAGAGCAATGGGTGGAGATAGAGGAACAAACTTTTTCTGAGCACTCAAGCCTCAAATGCAAGTAAACCCAAACATGCAGCAATCAATTGAAATACAACAGGTAATGATAAGGGAAAACACTTTTAATGGTTTAAAGTTCATGAAAGTTTATTTTACATGATATATCCTCTTTAATAATAATAATATTGAGCTTCACATTGTAATCTTCAATCATCCCCCATTCTCAGGGAGGGGGAGGGAACTTTTTTTTTTTTTCACTATGACAGATGGCTGGAATATAGAAACAAACAAACAAACAAAAACAAACCATATGCATAGCTTCATGGCTTTTTCAGTTACCACCAGCAGAGCCAATGTCGGATTATTTCTTCTGATATTATGCATTATTTCTCCTGCTGCCTTGAGTGGTTTCTGCTGACACAGCATACTTTTTCCTCGACTCCCTGATGCCCATAAGCAGCAGTGGTCCATCACTGAGGGGCTGCTCAGTATGTAAACACAGCCTGTGCCACACTGGCCTCATACATCTGAGTCTGGCACCGCACTGCTGCTACATCCTTAAATAATGCTGAAGACTGCACAGTGCCCATGCTGTGTCACCTGCCATTGGACTTATACCAGACTTTATTCACTTTAAGCCCCTGGATAAGTTCTTGTTTGGCCTAATGTTGGCAAGTGGGATGTTTGGACACTGAAAACACACTAGTAATTGCAGCAGCAAGAATGCTAACATAATAAAACTAAAATAAAGGGGAGGAGAGTAGTTCACGATAAGAGCATTGTTAAGGACGTGGAGCAGACAAACTGAAGCCAGACAATTAGTTATGCATTGGCTTTCACAGTGCGGCCTGTAAAATCTAATGTATCCTGTGTAATAGCCATTGTATAGAACTCAGGCCTAACAGGATACAGGGGCGGGGTACTCTATTCAGACAGCATGCATCTTAGAAATGATCTCGATCTTAAATGAAAAGCACATAATAATAGTCATGCACTTTTATTCAAAAGGAAACATACAATACACAGTATTGCAAGATCAACATTAAACTTAACATTGTGCAAATAAAAAAAACACAACAACAAATGAATCTTAAAAAAACAGGTACAAATACACATAGTGGCTGCTGAACAAATAAGCATTTCTTTATTAAAGATATTTTGACTAAAATGTAGAGGAAAACTGGGTTACATTCATATGTAAACATTGGTATGAGGCAAGACAGGGTAAAACTTCCTTGATTTGCATTAAAAGAATAAATACTAAAGATCTAGAGGCAGAGTGGCTAGTACCTGCCTCGTGATGTGGTGCTGTAGCCCACACATTTACCTAACCCTGTTAGTCGTTTGTCAAAGACATCAACATATTCACAAAGTATGAAGAATTGGACTTGGAAATGATTGTTAGTAATCATCATAAACGTTCTAATAAAACATTTAGCCTATGGCCACACACACTGTGCATCACTTGTGTTTCTTAAGGACTGTTTGATATTGGGCACTTGTGACAGAACATGTTTGGAAGAGTTAAGGAGCTACACATAAGTCATAATTTGCATGATATTAATAGTTCTTCTTTGACGTACTTATTGAAATCTTATCATCAACATATTATAGGCAGTTTCCTGGTTACTTAAAGACCACTGAACTTTTATATTTGCTGTCTGTCATGTCTAAGGAAGTTATTTGAGTATAGATCAAATATACTGGCAGGAAAAAAGAGTAGTATGATTGCTGAGAACAATTAGTAAGGTAAATGAGTAATAATGTGCTTTTACTAAACAAAGGTTTATGTTGTATTACAGTTTTGCTTTTTCATTCACCAAAAATACACAGAAATGTGCAATTTCAGTTATCCAAAGACTTTACTATGACAAATTTTTAAAAAAGATCCAGTTGCAAATGGTATCTTCACCATTATTCTTCTTCGGTTACTATAGTTTAAACTTCAAATAGCTAACAACTTTTGACTTCATGTAAAGGACTCAAAGCCAGCTTGAAACCCAGTGTCCTGCTCCCCTGCCTCTACCTGACCAGAGGGCCTGTGAAGTTCAGCTCCTGAAAGTGCGCTAGAGGTAAGTGTCTCTTTTTGACTCTCTACTGCCCCCTGTTGAATGTCAGGACTGGCCTTTGGCTCACACAGGGGACTAGGCAATCCCAGACTGGTCAAGGCATCCAGTGTGCCGTCAGGGTCTACCATCATATCAATGACTGCAAACATGAAACAAAAAAATAATAAAGTATGCAGCACAGACTTGTTAAATTGATTTGTTACTTCATTTTCGTACCAAGTAGCTGCCTCTCAACTCTCTTTAGGTCTTGAATGACGCTTGAAATCTCCTGTAAAAAGGACATAAATAAAAAGTGAAGCCTGGCAGAGGACATGATTTAGTGAGTGAAAGCTCATCTGTGTTACTGTAGAGGGCGCTGGACCAGGGCCACTGTACCTCACAAATGCTTTATGAGGCCTGGGACTGTGTAGTTCACAGACATATCTCCTGTGAGGTTAGGCCAGATTGAATAAGAAGCCAGAGTTACTACTTTGCTGTTTAAAGGGACAGCAAATTTATGCATGTTAGCTATTATCACAATAAGTAATATCTAGTATGTATTTTTCCATATATATCCTTTATCTCAATATGAAAATTTAAAAAATCATTTAAATGACAGGTGTCTTGATTATCAAGGCTGCTGGGGAAGTTTAACTCAGTGAATGTCAGTGAGTATGGCATTTCAAGTACAGTACAGAGAAACTCTGGGAGTCAAAAGTGTTATAAATGTGTCATAGTAAAGAAAATGTGTCATTTAAGTTCATTACCTTGTTGGAGCTTTTCAGGAGTAAAGAGTCATGCTCAGCTTGTACTTTGCTCTCAATCTCATCCCATTTTCGTTCTTTGTCTTTGAAGAGAATCCTTGATGCCACATTGTTATAAAAATAGATGAAGGAAAATGACATGAAGAAGGCATTCATGAACCGATTTATGAAATAAGAATCACAATAAACAATACACAGACATACACAGTTACAAAGCTGCCTATGACCTACCTGATTTTGCAAGTTGTCTTGTCCACACACTGGCGTATTCTGGTAGATAGTTGAGTTACTGATGTCAGCATTAAACTATCTAGTATTGCCTAAAGAAACCAAGACAAATGCAGAAACATTTCATAGAAACTAGATAATGCATTAGTCCCTTCAGTGGGAGTTCAGTTTTTTCTTTATATAAAACATTTGAAAATTAAATTTTCTGAAACTCACTGAAACCGTATTACCTACTCTGGTTAATGTTCAAAGATATCTGATAAAATTATTGAATCAAACAAATGGTCACAAAGGTCTAATAAAACCTCATGGGGCTTCCATTTGCCTTTAAATTCTGTGATCACAGTGATCCTCTCAACAACGCAATAATGAGCAGATACTCACGTCTTCTCTGTTCCATGTTTGGCGGCGGATGGAGCGTGAGCCGCCCTCTTTAGACCTGAGCACCACAGAACGACCATTAGACTGTGCCTGGGCACCTTCGGGCTCTACAGAGTCCTCAAATACACGTTCATCCAGCTAGAGACAAATATCACACATTATGTAATTAGTGATGATTCATTTCACAGTATCATTGTGTTTAACTTACTCTAGCCCCTGGGTCAGTGGCTGCAGGGCTGACCGAGTCAATCTCTCCTGCCACATCGTGGATCTCTCTGGCTAGCATTGCCAGATCTTTGGCTAAATCCTGGCTAATTCTGCCAAAAAACAGAAGTCAATACCAACTCTTTGGTTGATTGTTTAATTATTAACAATGATAAAAACACAAATGATAAAAAACACAAAAAAACACAGGTACATTTTGCATGTACCTGGCTATTTCCTCGCTGTGAGCTGTCCAGTCTCTCATGTACTCATCCTGCTCTCTAGACTGCTGCTTTAGAACAGACAGGCCTGGAGTGGGAGGAGCTGACCCGCTGAGCTGGGCGACTCGTGTTGAAGTAACAGGTTGAGTCTGTCCCTGTCTGGAAAAGTGTCGATTTGAGCCATATTCATCCTCTGATGTTGACGCATACTCTGCTGGGATTCGCCGCCAACGGGTGCCAGCTAAAGACAGGAAAGAGCAAATTGGTAATTGTTGGCTGATACATCCATGTTGGCAGTTCACGTAATAGGTTAGTAATGCTTACATGATGGTGTGACATGACCATATGAAGGAGTGCCTTTGGTCTTGTCTGGAAGTTTAGAAGCACTGTTTGCTCTAGCTCTTGGTCCAGACACTTGTGTTACATTGGCTGCCCTTAGTCCCTGTCTTAATGCATAGTCTCCTGCAGCACTGCGGGCTCCAAGTCTGTTTTTGGTGACAGTAGCCTCAGAGTCACTCTGAGCAGATGGGGACGCCACCCTGGGTCTCCTTGGCTGGGCTAAGGCCTCTATCCTGGACATCCCTCTCTTTGCCATTCCCGTTCGGGATGTGGAGCTGGCGGTAGATGCCTCCGAGGCCACAGACATCCGATCCATGTCAGCTGGTTCAGTGTCCGAGGAGTCCCCCAGCCGCGCACGTCTCAACAGAGACGCTCTGGTGGGTCGGGGCTTGGGGACGCTGCTGGTTTTACTGGCTGCACTAGGAGGTCCCTGGGCAGTTTTGGATCTACTAGAACACATTTTGGTGCTGGCTCCCACAGTTGAGCTTCCAGGCGGTGCTCTGGAGTGGGAGCTTCGAGACTCCTGAGTGGAAATGGGCTGAGAGTCAGACAAAAGTGAGTTGCTGTTGACATCATCATCAGTGAGGTCTAAAGAGGTCCACGGGCGACTGGACTGCTGTGGAGCAGATGTTTTGTTCTTTCTCCTCTCTGCTGTATCTCGATTGGCTGTGGGGCCTTTGGCTGTGGGGCCTTTGCCTGATGGACACACTACAGTTTTTTCCTTCACCTGTCCCACCAGAGCACGCCTCTTCTGCACCACCCTCCTGGCTCCTTCAGCCTGACTCACGGTGCTGGTGGTGTCCACGTCTGACTCCGGCGACATGGAGCCCTCAATAGACTGGCTTGGAGGGTCTCCCTGGTCTGAGACAGTGGTTTCTAAAAATGCTGCCACAGCTTCAGAATCCTTTTGCAATGTGGCACTGTCAACACCTGTGTCTTTACTATTTCTAGTACTTGTGCAGCTGTCAATGCGTGGTATGAGTTCAATAGGAACACTGGAGCTGGGCCTTTCTACCGTGAAACTCTCCTGTCTTAATAACGGCTTCCCACCATTCTCTTTTGCCTTCTCATCTTCCCTCTTCCTCCTTCGTGACTCCTCCATTCTCTTCTCACCACTACTGAGTGGACGTGGAGGTAGCCTGGCCAAGGCACCAGTCTGGCCTGATCTCCCACTTCCGCTGTCCTGGGACTTTGCAGGTGAGGACCGACAGGGGCTTCCTCCATGACTGCCCACACCTCCAGAGCTGTGGCCATTTCGGGCCTTACCACGGCCTGTCTTCTCCTCCTGGCTCTCCTTTTCCTGGAGCTCAGTGTCCTGTTTCTCCCCCATGTCCATCCGCACACCAGACCCCGGACTCCGCCTTCCCAAGACAACGTCCTCCACAGGTGGCTGTGGTAAAGTCCTTCTTTTGCGCTCTGTGTAGCCAGTTGATGAGTATGAGTGTCCTGACTCACAAACTTCAGCTAGAACGACCAAATAAAAAGGTTTCATGTATTTTGCAGTTAGTAGTTTTGTAAAAGCATTTATGAAGTTAGGAATAAAGAAACAAGTAATATATGTGGCTACCTCTGTCCTCTGACACCATTACATGAGTGTCTCCTCCTGATCCCTCGGGGTCAGTTCGAACATGAGTGGCAGCTAATGTAGCCCACTGAGAGACCCAGCGAGGCCCACCAACCATCAGATCTTCAGACAGCACCTGTAAATATAATATCAATAGATGCAATAATATTAAACGTGGCTTAATCTGATTAAACTTTCATTTATGCACCTCTGGTTCCATGCGGCCGTCCCGTCTCCTCTCTCCGAGACCTGACCGCTGAGGGTTACTGCGCTCTCTCTGATCAGAGCCTCCTAATCTGGACAGGCATACAGGCTCCTGTTCTTCTGCACCAAACACCTGTGCCACCAACACAAAGAAATCAGCATTTGTCTGAGAAAATGGAGCTAACTGAAATATAAATATATATATAGTTTATATTTACAAATATAGTTATGGAGGTTTGCAAGACAAAGCGATACCTTGACCAAACAATTCCTAACTATACCTTAATTACTAAATGGACAATTTGTTGTACTCTTTATTTAGCTGTAACTAGATATATCATCACACCTTATAAGTCCTTTTTCTAGCCTCTTCCTCTTCATGATCTCCATTTTCCATCTCAATGGTATAGGTCCCTCTGTCACTATAGTCATCCCCCGGGCGATAGCACTCGTCACATCCACTTTGTTGGTGGGGTGCAGAGCCATGCCGCCTCTCCACTAATCCACTTACAGCTTTAGAGTTTGGAGTTTTTCTGCGGCGTGCAGGGCTGTCTTCTTCTGCAAACAGCCCCTCTGGTACATTGGCCCGACCTTCTCGAAACTTCAGCCCTGGTCCTCCCCACAGCCCCCACGAGCGCTCTTCTAGTGCTACAGCTCTGCGCTGTTCTCCAAGAGTGTTCTCAGTGTCGCTCTGTGTGCCGTCTTCATGTTTACTGCCTGAACAGAAAAAAATAATAACATTAAATTCAACTCAACAGAAGCTAAGCCCACATTGATAATAACGTCACAAACATAGACCTTGAATACTCCTCAAATGCACAGGGACATCACTTTTTGCACTTTCTCCATCCTCCTCTGCGGCAGCAGTTTCTTTGAGAGCCAATGGCAGTTCATTTTGGGCCAGCCAATCTGCAACTTTGACTTCAGCTGCCACCATGGCAGTCTGCAGTGGACTGAGGTCCTCGCCAACAGGTCTTTTGGGGCGTGCTCTGGTGTCTTGTCCTCCTTTTGCTACTCTGTCTTTAACTGTCACTTTACCTGCTGCTCCTGGGTCAAACTCGATAGTGAAGGAGGCGTGGCCGAGCATGGGCTCTGCTGAAGAACTGGCTTCTGTGTTTTGACCTGTCTCACCCACTGCTTTACTATCTGTGGATGGATCTTTTGCAGGGATCTCAAAATAACTAGGATCCTGGCTAGATGTTGGCTGGGCAGACTTTTGGTTGTCTGTGCATTTCCTTGTGTCTGTAAAAACAAATAAACAGAAAACACTGTATGTATTTTATCTTTAAAACCATACAAACATGATATTTCTCCAGTGACTTTTTTCTTGATGCAAATGTTGCAGTCTTTCCAGACTTACATCCAGCACCATAACGTACTTTCACTAGTGACTCGGCCAATCTATGTACAGTTTCTGAGTGAGTGTAGACCTGTTTCAGCCTTGTCCCGTTTCCTGTCTGAGTTTTTCTCCTCTGGACGAGCAGAGTGTTGCTCATCAGAGTCTCCATCTCCCCACCAGGCTGGCTGCCCATAGAGGGGGGTGCCCCTATGCAGCACTGCTACCTCCGTTGCTAAAACATTTAAACATACATGTTTTCAGTGGACACATTATTATCATAATAGTTTATCTTTATTCACCTGTTTTGTCTTCAACTTTGTTGGTCTCTGGGGCCCTTGCTGTGGCCCCTTCACACACCGGATCTGATGCCACCTCTGTTGCCTTCACTTCAGACTTTGGGGGCTGTGGTACTTGTACTTCTGATAGCCTCTTTTGGCCAAGCTGTAATTGGCTACTCAACTTCTCATGCTGACAAGCAGAGATAAGAGTATCAAATATATTATTTAATGAAAACACTGCACAAAGAAACACTGGCCAGGAGCTGTACCTTCAGAGCCTCCTCAGGAATTAGCAGCTCTCCTCGGACCACAGTGAAGAGATTGGTATGTGAGGCAGGTTAATGACCAAACTGATGTACAAGGCCAAGCACAATACACATTCAGAGCTATTCAGGTAAAATTTACTTTCTATCCTATTCATACTGTATACCACTGACAGAAATAAAACAGTATACTGAAAGGATATCATATCCAAATCGCAACTTGTCGTCAATTTTTAAGGTCACATAGATTTGCTCCTGTATTCTGACATCATTGACAAAAGTCTGAAAAACAAACAGACAAATGTATCTCTTCAGAAAGCAATTTGTACTAAATCAGTAATGTAGGAAAATGTGATAGTACTTACCCCATTTAAACTACCCAAATCTTTCACTTTATGCTCATCTGAATTAGGCTCATAGTTGATGACGGCATGCTGTTTGTCTACACTGCGAGACTAAAGCACACACAAATAATGTATAACCTGCCATAATAATTCAAAGAGTCAAATATTTCTTTTACCTGCAGCATAAGTTCACAGTCATCCCGTCCCACAAATATCATCTCTCTGGGGAGACGATGCCGTGTCCCCCCTCCGCTCACCAGGAACCAGGAAGTCAGACTCATCTCTGCCTCAGATCACCTTTCGTCCTAAGCGCATCCTGCTATAAATGGACAGCAACTTCAACACTGCAATGAAATCAGTCCACTGCATTGCTCCAAACAAACCACTTTAACATCAGATAGTGCCACATGAACTGCTACTACTTCCTAACCCCAAGACAGACTGACAAGATAGAAAAAAATATATATTGACCAATAATCTTTGAGTCGCATGAATCAAATTTAATAACTCAAATGCGTTTACTGGGAAAAAGTAATAAAATCCAACTGGCATGAAGGCAATGGGAAACACACTGAAAGGCAAAGATACCAATGTAAATGAATTAGGAGGGTAATTTGATTGGATGGTCTGGAGGAAGACAGCACGAGCCACAAACACTTTTACACACACCATTCACAACATAAAATGCACATAAAGGCACACTGTATAGTTGTTTATAAGGCTAAGCACACTAAGAGAACAAAAGCACGTGTCTCTTGTGATAATCCATTGCCTGTCCTTGTTAGTATGCTCATATGATTCCCATGCAGTTGTCAGAATTATGAAGCACACAAGTCCCATACAAGAGCTTCTTTGAGAGAAACAACAGCCTGTTCTCCATCACCAGCAGCAGACACACAGCAGTATGTAGCTGGGCCTTGCTGACTCACGCTCTGGTGGAGCCATAGGCGCTTTGGTTGGTTATACTGTTTCCTGTGTTAGATCATAATGATTAGACCAGACACTTCGTCCTCCATTTTTACATTTGGACCAAGTGGTTAACCCTTCCCTATTCTTATTGGCCTATATTGTCTGTTTACGGGTGACCTAACACGGGTCTTTCACTTGGGAGTACTCGTGGACCAATGACAGCACATGAATCCTGCGAGGCGCAGTGGACTGTATTGCATCGGGCCAATAACGGGATGAAAATTAGACTGGTTAGGCCATGTCTCCAATAAACGGTTTTCCAGAATGTACTAAAGCATGACAACAGTTCAAGTCAATAGCACTGGCGATCAAATGACCAATATTTATTAAGGATCGCCCATGATTTTACGTAAAACGATACGTTTAACAAATAAACGTTTCTGATGCTCATGTGGACTTCACTGGTGACGCGCGATATTTGCCTTCAGTGAATAAAGCTATTTTATGAACCTATACATAAGCCTATAAAAACTAAATCACGAATGGGGGCTTATAGAATCCAAAAAACAAGCCTCGCTCTCGTTATGATAGGCTCATGATAGGCTAAGTAGCGCCTGCCTCGCAGGCGAAGCATCTCCTGCTTCCTTCTGCATCTCCATCACTCCACACAAACAAGGCCTACACATTTCTGTCACAAATCTTATTGAAAACTGAAATAGCTTTTAAACACGACTCACCGAACGCTTAATGGTTTCTCAGCATCCGATATGTGGAGGGTTTGTCTACTGCTCATGTAGCGCGATGCCCAGCCCTTCTCCTCACTGATGCGTCTTGACCTCATGATGGCGCTGTGGGCTCATGGAGGAAAACGAACATACTGTTATTATGTAATGGAGGTGCAGATAGGTTTGTTACATTATTACACGCATGAATTAATATAAACAAGACATTATTATCGTATCTCTACTAAGCCTAAAGCACATTTCTAATTCAACCTTGATCACTTTGAGCTTTTCTGTGTTTGTTGTTTTAATAATAATCTGCCTGCATTATTTTTGTGCAATTTGTAACCTGTGCATTTGGTAGTCTACATAACGCTATAACGCTTCGGCTGGCTTATTCATGGTTTTCAGTGATATTACTATTTGAGTGATTTGCGATTTGAGGACTGCATACAGAGATATAATAGGCAGTTTGTTTTATAAATGGTTAATTATATACAGCTGTCCTTACTGAAACCTTATGAAAAGCCCACAGTTTAAAACTCCTTACAAATCTCTACCCACCTTACTTTAATGGTGAGACAGTTACCACGTCATTAATAAGGCTATTAGTCGGTGTTGTATTCAAGCACTAGATGGCGCTACAGTATTGATGAAATAACCCGAAGATTGGCAATGTGTGAGGCAATGGGTGAACTGTACTAAACTAAACTAATTTAAACCGATTTAAACTGATGCAAAGTCATTATCGCTGAGAAAAGCTGGTTACTTTTAAAATATGACGTGTCTTTTATTAGTTTATATTTGTTTGCTTTGGGTAAGTGATGCTGGGCTGAGACAGATTGCAAGTACTTGGAAACTTCAGGTAAATAAAATAAACATGCGTCCCGCAGACAGACTACTCAGTGTTTCTCTATTTACTGACTTAAGTTATAACCTAAACATTGTTGTCCAAAAGTTACAGTAGCGTAAATGGTGTTTGTGCTGTTATTACGATACATAGCGAAAGCAGGAGATGATTGTTTAATATGGGTATGGTATGCATAACAATGGCACTGTATGAATGAAGCAGGCTGGTGTGGGATCCTTGGTCTCTCTCTCTCTCCCTCTCTCTCGTCCAGTCTCCGTCTACCTCTCTCTCTCCCTTGGCCCCGCCTCCTGCTCCCCTCTGTCCATTGGTGTCTTCGGGGTCTCTGTGCTGTTTTTCCCCTCTGCCTTCCATAGGTAGTCCATAATGAGTGTCCATTGGCTTTTATTACGGTTCGTCCCCCTCCCACTGGCCGCTCTCGCCCTGCCCATGTTTTCTGTGTCTCAGTCCGTCAGTCTGCTGTCGTTCAAGTTCGCAAGAACGTCACGTCCGCACTTGAACTTGCAGCTCTTTGAGGGGGGTTTTGCCATATACCCCCTCATCACTCTCTCCCTCTTTGCGAAAAAGTCATGAGGAGCTCCGCACGGACAGAGACGCGCGCCTCACCCGCTGCCTGATCCACACTTCCTTGGTTTCCCCTTTCTCTTTTTCAACACCTTTTGGATGTCACCCGCATCAATGAAGATATTTCAATTGGAGTCTTACCTTGTAGGAACGGATTTCCCAATGTGAACTTAGCTCAAAAGCCAGCGCAATACAAACATGTCTCGCCGCAAGCAAGGCAAACCCCAGCACTTGAGCACACGGGAGTTTTCGCGTAAGTGGACACACATGAATTCTGCTGCTTACAACCAGCACTGCTACTATCTCTTCTTTCCTCGTGAGCGGGCAACTTTTTAACTTCTAATAGTCGTATTACTACACCAAATGGTTACAAAGAAAGATTTCAGAAAAGGAGAACATCTAATTGTGTGTTCTGAAACGGGCACCCTTCAAGGTTCTTTCTCCATTAATTGGCATAGACTACTACTCGCTTTATGGCCAGAGACCTTCTTTACCTCTATACCTGCTATAGCTGCTCTTAAACTTTAGACTTGAGTAAGGTAACCTTTAGGGTGCTCTCTTCTCCTTTACTTTTATATCCTTACATTTAATCAGCTTGATAGGATTTAGATACCAAGTGTTTTTATGTGTCAACAACATCAGATCTTCTTTAGCCTACTATTTCGTTTCACCTTTTAATTTACTCAGATAATGCATTGATGGTTTATTTTATCAACTAAATGATAGAGATGGTGCAGTAGTTGCTGTTTTGTTGTCAAAACGAACAGAAAATCCTTTGGTTTTACGCGTTTGTAAATTACTCCTAAATTACTCGCATGTAGTTTAACTGTTTGTGTTTGGAAAACGCACGTGGAGTGAGTATTTTGCCAAAGTTATTATTTAATTATTCGCTAGCCTGTTATCTTTTTTGTTTATTCGTGTGTTACTGCATTGTTTTTGTTTCACTTCTAATGCCGCCGCTGTTTCTGCCATTTGTGCTCCGGCTTGTATCTACATGTGTAGTAGTGCACGCGTCAAAACGAGTGTAGTCAGTAGGGGGCGCACTGTGATTACACTCTATATAGGACACTTATGAACTTGAACTTGATCCACAGATGCTGATAACCAAGCACAGACAGGATCGTTTTAGAACAAACAACAATTGTATGTTTATGTCTCCATAATGTTCAGTATAAAATGGGAGGCTATTTGGATTTGAAATAGGCCTATATGAAAAGTTCATCATTTCATGTTTTAAGCATGATTTATTTAGTATTTTAACGTATTTTGTATACAGTCATAACTTTCTTGTCAATAATTAAAACACAACTAACAGTCATGAAATTAGCAGGAGTAAATGTGTAGGGACCAAAAGTGTGCTGTCCAGTTAATTCAGCTGTTTACCCATCCAGATTATTAAAATTATTCTTATTTATTTAACAGTAACAATGAAAAACTCACATTACGTCTTAACATGTATTAATTTGTTAGTTTGATTACTTTAAAGAAATATTTTCCACATAACTTACTTTCAGACACATTTTGAGTCAGAGCTGGTTCGAGATAAGTAGGAGTAAAATAGGAGCAATAGGAGCTCATCTTTAATGCTGTTGAAAAGGGTCTCTGTGGCACATCCCTCACTAAACTTCTCGTCTGACCCAATACGGAATGAAAGCTCCAGCTGACTGCGGGAATACATCACATCTTATCTCCGCATCCCAGTCGGCTGCTCAATACCGTTTACACCAGAGCTAGATTCTTCCTCTAAAGACTCCCTCTCCTCTTTCCTCCTGCGTACTTCAGGGACCTACTCCACATCCAACCCCTCAATGTCTAACCTTGGTTCATAAGATCCCAGCACTTTTAACGAAATGGGGTCCAATCATCTTGAACTCAAATTAGAATCTATTTTTTGATTCTCAGAGGTGTTAGGTTCATTAAAAAAGCTAGATTGGCAGCACAATAAAGAGGGTCAAGCAACTTAATCGTTTGACTGCTGCCTGCGAGCTCATTGTGATAGTCCTTATCGAAGTTTGCTAAAAGTTCTTATGCACTTTTACAATGTTTGACCTTATTTCCTTTCTGCTATATTTGATTGACACATTATTCCACAAAGCCTTTCTCACTTCTGCTTTGTTTTCATGCATGTAGCTGAACCACTATCAGGCGTCCCACCGGATGAAGACTCGCAGGACTCCTCGAGGCTCGGTGTGGCTCAGGGTGGACCTCTCAAAGGGGACCAGGACCTGCTCACGTGCGGCCAGTGTCACTCCCGCTTCCCCCTGTCAGACATCCTGTTGTTCATTGAGCATAAGAGACGGCAGTGCCACGGGAGCCTGTGTGCAGACAAACCACTGGACAGGCCGCCCTCCTCCCCCCTCGCCTCGCCCATGTCCACGTCCTCGTCCCACTCACGGACACATCTGCACCCCAGGAGGCCGTGCCATCCCGTGGAGGTAGCGGTTCAAGTGTCGCCACACGATGAGGAATGTTTATCCGCACCGTTGCCAGGAATAATCCCCAAGCAAGAAAATATAACAGGTAAACAATAAAAAGAAACCCAGTTTTAGGAAATAGTGGTAGTAACTTTCACATAAGTGTTTGGTAATACATTGTGAATTTAGAACTAGCCATACTTAACCACATGAAGAATAACCTCCCTGAAAATGATTGTGAGAAAAGGAAACATTTGCAGACATGGAAAAAGCCAAACAAAGAGAGATTATGAGAGAGGAGCAACGAAATAGCTGGTTTTGGTCCTGCCTCACAGATGTGCTCCGATCCTGTGGCCTGGACTGTCTCTGTCATGTGGTAGTGAGGGCCCTCTATCTCTATCCCTCCCTGGCTTATTACACTGTCATATCTCCAGCTCCCGCAAATATGTGCCTGCGAACACTCACTCCGATGCTAAAATTAAAAAGAGATTGAAAAGAATGTAATTACGCCAAGCTGTCAAGAAAGCTGCGTTTATTTGTGGAGTCACTAATTGTCAGTGTTTTTCTTTGATTTGAGTAATTAAGGTCTTGGTAAAGAGCTGCTGTGCTTGTCGGCCGTCCACTGGGGCTTAATGACACTGTAGCGCAAACAAGCTCGCTTCCCTTATGACCGGATTTACAAAGCACCATTTTAGTGTTTATTAATTCTAGCTGGAGCCAATATCATGTGGCAAATAGCTGTTATTGTTCGGGTCGTTCTGAATTCATTTGAGGCAATTTCCAGCTGAGTGTGAGAATAATATGCTCTTCTGTACTGTATTCGTCAGGCATTTTAAAGATGGCAGACCCTGAGTTTTGCTTATGTCCTGTTACAGAATGACCACTTTTCATGAGTTCATTTTACACTGCTTGGACCTTACACACACATGGATTTTGCCTCTCGGCCTTGTCAGATGTTTGAACAAGCTCATTTAGATCATCACCAGTTCACATGATATCATAAGGTCAGCAGCATTGTAAGAAGACCATTATTTATAGACTTCTTTCTAGACTGTGTTTCTAGATGGTGTTCAACTACATTTTGCTTATGAATAAATTAATTTTGTATAGGATTAGCAAGTTGTGGAGAAATAAGATGCAGCTACAACATAGATCAAATCAGTCAAATGCAAAAAAGCTATTACCACCCCAACCCCCACTTTCTTTTTTTCTATGCCAAGATTGATGGATGGAGAGTAGCGGTGCCAGGACGCCACCCCAGTGCCCATATGTTTGCTGCCATGTTCTCTCACCCGCTCCGTACAAGGATGACACTGACAACATGCATCTTAATACACATTAGGGATGCTACTTGTATAACGCATTTATCATTATTGCAGTATCAGCTAACACACAATTCATATCAATAAACTAAATGAGCAGCGATGATTTAGGCTCCCAATATGTTCCCAATCATTTTTCATTAAGTTTTCATTTTGAGATTTGAGTAAATACAGCTATTTTTATTCAACCTTATAATTGTGTGTGCTTGTCTAAAATCTATTTAAATAATACATTTTCCAGTTTTGATCACATTTCAGCATAGTTACTACATATCATTTTTTCCAAAATAGTCCAAAAACATCTCACATCTCTGCTAGGGCGGAACGATTTGGGAAAAATAACTAATTTGATTTTTTCTGACAAGCATTGTGATTGCAATAGATTCAAAGTTCATATTTTACACACAGCCAGAACACTTGACAAAAAGTGAACTGGCAAACTAACACAAGAATCACATTTCAGAACATGTTTATGCAGATCTAAACTACAGGGTTAGCAGTTCTTATGCAGAATAAGAGAGGGCATTTTGTTATTGTTGAAATAATGGTACTTCAAATGTAGTCTTTGCAATTTGCTAATTGCATCCATTCAAATAGCTATTTTGATTTGATTGCGATTAATCTTGCAGCCCTAATCTCTGCACTATATACAAAGAACAGCATGCACTTAACAAATGCATCCTTTTATATGTGATATTTCCATATATTTTTAGTGAGAGTTGGTTAAATATGAAGATAATAAATTTGTTGGTCTGTGGGGTTTTTGTTCATGGTTTTCTTCTTTAGGAATAGCTTCCTTGCGTCTGGTAGCCTTGTGGCTGCAGCTGGGGCTAGAGGCTGCAGTCTGGAGCCGAGGGCCGTTACAAGAGGGCAGAGAAGCCTGTGTGCCATCATTTGCATGATAAACAATTTAAGATATGCATAGGGACACCAGCGCTTGTCTCCAGATTATGGATGGCCCAGAAAAAAAAGAACAGATGACAGTTTCTCACACAAACCACAATGTACGCTAAAAGTGATTTACTTAAGAGCATAAACTTTCATTAAATGTTACTCATACCAAAAGTGATTTACTTAAGAGCATACACTTTTATTAAATGTTACGCATACCAAAAGTTCAAAGCTGATAAGACAAAATAGCGGTATATTTTGCATATTTTATTATTTCATTAAATTTTTTTTTTTTTTTTACGTGATCGAGGCACAAGTGTAGTTGAAGAATTTTGTTATTTTGACCGTAACATATTGTATTACTGCCTAAATAGAAGCATTCACATCTCTTTTTTTTGCTAAGAATGAATTAGACTGTTGTAGCCGCTCAAATCGAGCACAATCTCCCACTCCGGCCTTTAGTGTGTAACCTGGTCTCCCGATCAATACTGAGTTCATTATGTTAACCACCTTTCCTTGTTTTTCTTTGCAACACTTGAGCACTGGAAGAATATTTCCTTTAGTCTTCTTGCAGTGGCTTGCCTCTCCTGTTCGTCCATGTTTATATTGAAGACAAAGGTATTTAGCAGGCTCCTTATTGGCACCGTGCCACCTTTCTCCGAACCTCTCTCCCGCTCCCTCCCTCCCTCAGCCGTGCTTTCATAAGTGTATACACGGTGGATATGTGTCGGGCTGAGCAGATCTGGGGGGCTGGGCAGTGTGTGGCCAGTCTGTGAGTGGAGGGGGTTGAGGTTCTGTGGTAGCGATATTGTTTTTTTCTATTGCCAGGGTGAGTTCAGGCATATGGGCCACAGCACAAGTTCTCGTGTGGTGGGTGCCTTTTGTTTGTGTGATCACTTTAATTGATACTGAAAAGGCACAGATGCTGGCTATTGCAATTATTGGAGACCGGCTAATATTTCTACATAAATGCTCCATTGTCCACTATAGTAATTGATTCTAATTTGATCCTACAGTTGAGACTATGATAAGATCAGTCTATTTTTGGCTTGCTGCTCTGCTTTTTAGTGATGTGTGGATGTATTTTAGTTTTTCAGAAGCCAGATAAACACCCACAAACGTCAGCTGTCTAGAGGGATTGATCAAGCTTTTCTTTTATGTTAAAATGAGCAGTAATGGCTTTGGCTGCATTCAGGAATTCACTGTTTACATCATTGAACTATATGTGAATATGTGAAGTGTGGTTTGGAGCACTTAAACACTTTATAGCCGTTGTGTGTGCTTTTTAGACAGATCAGTGTGTATGTATCATGGTGTGTGTGTTTTAGACAGAGCAGTGTGTATGCATCGCGCTGTTTGTTAAAGCTTTACTACCCTGAGCTTACAGGCTGAACATGAAAGACTCTTTGACTTGGCAGGCCTCGCCTTAGGACACCCCTCTGTGGACCATGCCAGGCCAGACTTGGCACAGAGCACCAAGCCTAGAGGGAAACACATTCTGAACGTGGATGTGTTTTTGTGTGTAAGCAGGTATGAAGTATTTGAGCCCTAAAGTGAGATTTTGTGGATTTAGGAAGCAGAAGTTTTAGTGAGGTGGAGGGTTATGTCTGGCTTTTAGCAACAGGAAGGAAAGTGGGCTCAAAGCTTGTCGTGTTTATACCTAAACTCACAGGGGACATGGGAATTGGTAGAGAGTCATACATCATTGCAATACTTATAAGAAGAAAAGTTAGATCATTGCCCAGTCAGATATAAACTATATGCCAAATCAATCTGTTTATCTCTACAAGATCTGTTGTGTTGCACCGAAGCTTAGATACATGTTGTGTCAGAAAGGGAATCTGGTATAAAATCTGTATGAAAATGAAAAAATGTCATTTGTTGTGGCCTTTGAAGTTAATACAAGAAATCCTCCCTCTATTTTAGCTGTTTTTATGTTCAAAATATTGAGCACAACTTTAACATTTTTGCATTTGACTTCCTATCTTCAGTATAATTGTTCCATTTTCATTTTTCAAACATGTTTTGGCTCTGCAGTGCAGGCTTGTCTGACACTGATCTCCTGGTCCGGTCTGTTCTCCTGTCTATGCCTCTGACAGCTAGTGTGTATTTAAGGGCAGGTATGCAGCAGTGTGTGTGAGCTGTCCTCAGGGCTCCTGCTTGTGCTTCCTGTGTCTCTGTTTGTCTTCTAACAGCCCTGGTACCACCGCCTCAGGCCATTCAGGTGGAGGCTAGTCCAAGTATGCACACAAAACATACGCACACACAACACACAACACATACACACAAGCAGCGTTCGCCCACTTAACCCTACCCACAAGAGTACACAGACACACCTGCTCTTTGTATGCCCCTTGGATGCGTAGACAGTGATGCCCATTGCCTTTTGTTTTGTGTGTTGCACTGCGGTGGTGGCCTCACAGTGTGTTTTGACTTGATGAAATCTGTCAGAAACATATGATCCGTATTTTCCTCTCCCCCTGTCCCCATTCCTTATGCGCTCCTCCTCAAAGCTCCACCAGCAACCTCTGGGGAATAGAAAACCCCATACTTTTTGGCCACATTAGAATGTCTACACCTCTTAAAAGCCTCCAACATCCTCTCAAGCTCATTCTCACTCACTCACAGTTGGCTACAGAGCAAGTATCACACACACACACACACACACACACACTCACACACTTCCAAAGTCTTTTCAATTCGTACTGTCAAATGAGGCTGGCCAACAGAAACAACCTTGTTTTGTCCACAGCGCGCATTGCAGGATGAAAAAGTATGGTCGTGGCTGAGCGTGTCCGTGCTGTCGTCTTGTCAATAGTGTGGCAGCCAGTCACATCACAGGGGCAGCAGGTCATCTGACAGCGCCAGGGCCTGTCACGCCAGCGCAGGCTCCACCACCTGCAGGTTAATGACTTTATTTTTAGACAGAAAAGGAAGAAACAGGAAAAAGTCGCTCTGACACAGCTGTAGTTTAGAAAGTGGCAAACAAAGATAATAGAGGAAGTTAGTGTGGCAAATGTGGATTGTATGTGGAATAGGACTACTGTTCAAAAGAGGAGACTTTACATTACAAAGTTCTCTCATAGTCCACTTTCTAGAGTCACTTAGGCTTTGGCTGGTTTATATGACTGCATTAAGGTTATGTATGATCCCTGTGCTGTTGCTTCTTGGACAGATAACTCTTTGTTTCAAGAATTACGAATTTTAAGGTTCTAAGATATTGAGGTTGAAAGTTCTGACCACAAGAGAAATTCTTTTTTGCTCATATAAACCTGAAAAATTAACGTCAGATAGAACCTAATGCTAAGAGGGCGTCTTGTTGTAAAAGAGAAACCAAATGAATTGAAATGAAATGAAACAAAAGGAAATATTTCAGACTCAATTATAGTTGAATTTTCTCCCCTCTGAGTTTCATATAAGTAAGAAGAAAAATAAGTAGAAGTTTTGGGGAAGAGGCAGTTTGTCCAGTTAAAAAAGTATTGTGTTGTACAGTGTTGCTAGTGGTTGTATTGCTAAATGGTAGTAAAATGTTAAGACCCTTGACTGTGTAGTGGCCATGTCTATATCAAAAAACAG
>KN471959.1:0-11453 GCA_000787095.1 Periophthalmodon schlosseri | reverse complement strand
CTCTTTCTTTACACAATAGACTGTGATGTTCCACATTAAATGTCTGTGTAATTCCTCAGTGTCCAGTAGGTTCCATCTTAGAAGAAGAAGAGGAAGAGGAGAGAGGGTAAAGGAATAAAGAGAGGGAGAGAGAGGAGGAAAGATGAAAGGAAAAAGGAGATGAGAGAGAGAGAGGAGAGGAAGAGAGGAAAGAGAAAGGAGAGAGAACAGTGCTCAGTGTCCAGTAGGTTCCATAGTGGTCCATGGGCGTTTACTCGTCTATGTGAGGAGAGGAAGAAGGCAGGAGGGAAAAGAGAGAGAAGAGGAGGAGAAGGGGAGGAAAGAAAAGGTGTGAAGGAATATAAGAGAAAAGAGAGAGAGGAGAAGAAAGGGAAGAGAAAGGGAGAGAGAACAGTGCTCAGTGGTGCAGTAGGTTCCATAGTGGTTCATGGGCGTTTACTCGTCTGTGTGTCTTATACTTGTTCTCAGAAGAAGAGGAAGAGGAGAGGAAGGAGGAGAGAGGGTAAAGGAATGGAGAGGGAGAGGGAGAGAGAGGAGAAAAGACAAGAGGGAAGAGGAGATGAGAGAGAGACAGAGGGAAGGAGGAGGACAGAGAGAAAGGGGAGGGATAGTGGGAAAGGAAGGAGGTAAAAGAATCGAGAGAAAGAGAGAGGAGGGAGGAAGAGAAGAGGAAAGAGGAGGAATAGAGGGAAGAGAAGGAGAGGGAAGGGTTCGATAGTGGTCCATGGGTTTATACTCGTCTATGTGTCTTAACTTGTGACCAGGGTTCGATAGTGGTCCATGGGTTTATACTCGTCTATGTGTCTTATACTTGTGACAGATACAGAGACAGATCAGTCTAAACATGTTCAGGAAAGGTTCAGTTCTGGTTCTGTAAATGGGACTTTTTTAGTATCGATACCTGCTCAGATGAGTATCTAGTTTCGATACCAGCTTTCGATTAATCTGATTTTCAACCCTATTATATTCTTTCTCCACTCGTTCCTATGTGAGTCCACAGAGCCGGTGTCCAGAGCAGTGTCTCAGCTGAATAAAGCCTATTCTCTTTGGCTCAAGGACATGTGACATCTACACTCTAACGACCCGCTCTCATAATGACCCCCGCTCACTCCATTAAAACGTCAAAGCTCCCAGCGCCACAGGAAGAGATAACTTCACGTTCTCTCTCCTTCTGTTCGCTTTAAACGCCACATTTCACTGTCAGACATTTTGCGATATCGTGTGGCAGACAAAAGGCATTAGCATAAACGATAGCTGGGCGTAAAATATGGGAGTTTAGGGGCGTAGGTTTGTTAAATCACGTGACTGTTTCCTGTTACGGGGGCCATTTTGAGGACTCCTGGCCATAGAAAAGATGGAATGTTTTGTTTTGAATTGTTAAACGTTACGGTAATGATCGTAATTTTTCATCAGGCTGAAACAAAGACTGTGTAAAAAAGTGACTGAGTGAGTGTGACGTCACCACAGCGTTCGGCTCCAAATGAAGCTCATCGAGGCCAGAGCAGTTACAGGGACAATGTGGAGCAGAGTTCCATATTTGGAATTCTGACCTCGAGTATCATAGCAACCAGAGAGCCAATCAGGAGCGAGGCTGTTGAAGGTAACGCCCCTTCCCACCTGCAGCGCTGGTTTAGCAGGGAGCGGGCACTTAGCAACGCTGTCAATCAAACCTGTTGCTAACGCTAACGGGAGCGATCTCGAGGAAAGAAGGCGCCTCTAAGCTCTAGAGACAGTTGTCTTTGTATATATTGCTATTTACCGTTTGAAATAAAACTTTACCGTTTTTATGTAACAAACATTCTCGTATGTGTGAAGTAACAATAACTGAAATACACTGACAGCGTTTAACCCAAAGTCTCACAAAAATATAATCACAATATATAGATGACATTTTGTGTGTCTGCTCTATAGTTACAATCTGTGACACTGCAGAGCCTCCACAGTCTGCATTTAACCTGCTCTGGGCGCTAGCGTTAGCATTAGCCACAGACATCAACAGCGGCGGAGCTCACATCTACAGGTCCTCATTCTGGAAGTACAGTGTGGGATTAGATCTGTGATTTGGTCTGAGTACTCGCTGATACCGATACCTGAAAAATGTGCGGTATCAGAGCACCGCATGCTGTCGGCGCCCCCTATGGACAGCTGCACATCACACTAGAGCAGCACATACGTCATCACGACAAAGCGCCGCATGCTGTCGGCGCCCCCTATGGACAGATGCACATCACACTAGAGCGGCACATTTTATTCATTTGTACCAAAATGACGACGCGACGCTGCAGAATCCTACGAGTATCAACGATTAAAAAAATAAAACTGGAGAAGGAAGTGCGTACGTCACAGTGGGCGTGTACCTCACAGTGGGCGTGTCCTCACAGTGGGCGTGTCCTCACAGTGGACGTGTACCTCACAGTGGGCGTGTACCGGTGGAGGTGAAAACAGTATCAGAGCTTTTGCCAACACCTGTATCGGTATCAGAACAATCCAACTGAAAACCACCAGTGTTTTTGCTGTGAAATAGTGAGTTTAGTACAGAGCCTTTAAACGAGCTGGTGTTCACTCCCTTCATTCGTGTTCACTCGTGTTCACTCCCTTCACTCGTGTTAAACCCACTCTGGCTCCACAGTGTGAACATTTAAACGAGTACATGTTCACTCCCTTCACTCGTGTTCACTCCCTTCACTCGTGTTCACTCCCTTCACTCATGCTCACTCCCTTCACTCATGCTCACTCCCTTCACTCGTGTTCACTCGTGTTCACTCCCTTCACTCGTGTTCACTCCTTTGACTCACGCTCACTCCCTTCACTCGTGTTCACTCCCTTCACTCCAGCGTTAAACTGGCTCCACGGTGTGAACAGAGTCATCACACTCACTCTCTTTCCAATTATAACTGGGCCCTTAACAGATGATTATTAATTCGTTCAGACTCATTATGAGATGCAAAACAGGCCTGTCCCTGGAGGAGCAGCACAGAGAGAGAGACCGGGCGGCTGCTCCACGAGGAGGTCACCATTTGTGCTTTTGTTTGAGAAATAAATCTCAATATGGCTTTAAATATACGTATCTCCATGGAGACAGGCGGGTAATGGCATCAGGAAAAAGTAACAGGTCAGATCTGTGGTGAGGCAAGTCCGGTTAGAGTAAGAATGCATGATTTTTAAGATATTATTTAGAGAGAAAAAATAATAATAATATAAAGCCCCAGTACGTAACTTTAACTGAAACATAGGCTATATAATAAAAGCAGGTTTCCTTGTTTTGGTTGTGTTTATTGAACTGAAAAACTTAAAGTGTCCTTAGCGGGTTTGCATCTCCATAAACCTGACTCGTATCTGTCCAGGAGGAGGTTCTTCTGTTGCTTGTTTCCATGGAAATGTTGATCCTTTGGCTATAATCTCCCACAGTACGGCATTAAACATCTGTCTCCATGGAGAATATTCCGAAGTATTATTTTAACTTTCGATCCAGGCAAAGCAAAACCATCCCCATGGAAACAAGCAGGTAATGCCATCAGGCCAAATAACACGTCAGGTCTGTGCAGAGGCAAGCCCAGTTAAAGAAAGAATGCATGTTTTTTTAAATTTTATTTAGTGGGGAAAAACGTTATTTAAAGCCCCAGTACATAACATTTTTATTGCACTGGAAAACTTAAGACATCCTTTCCTCTGAGTGGGCTCGCATCTCCACAAACCTGACTCGTATCTGTCCAGGAGGAGGTCCTTCTGTTGCTTGTTTCCATGGAAATAATGTTCCTTTGGCTATAATCTCCCACAGTACGGCATAAAACATCTGTCTCCATGGAGAATATTCTGACGTATTGTTTTAACTTTCGATCCAGGCAAAGCAAAACCATCCCCATGGAAACAAGCAGGTGTCAGACCCCCTAAAAGTTACAGAGCGGAGCTTTAAGTCCAGCTGTCGTCTCACACATTGATCTCGTCTCGAATCAGAGCTACAGGCGGTGATGGACTCGCACTAACCCCGGACCGCGGCTCCCGTCTGCGCCTCGGCGACTCTGTCTGTCCAAACACACGGACCAGTGCGTAAATAAACCGAACCGGGCCGGGCCGAAGGGGGCGAACCCAAACAAAACACTTCAATCTCCCACTATAGCTCCCCCGGGACGCCATTGATTGATTCGCCGGCCAATCGGAGCGCATCGATCGGAGGAAGCGCCCGCCCCCCGGCTCTCCGGACCTCCTCCGCGCTCCGCATCCATCTGCCGCCCGTCACCGCGGCTCACCGGGGGGTTGTAGCGGCTTTAAACACACTTTCTGAGCTTTGAGGAGCGACGCCTTTACAATACTCCACACTGGAACCATTAGAGATATTGAGCCCTGTGGATAAGCTGCGTTTGAAGCATAGATCATTTATACACTGCACTTTGTCAAAGCGGAGGGAGGGTTCGCTGCTCCAGTGAACGAGTATATGGAGTTTGGGGAGGTGAGTACGCTGGACTGTACACTATCTGGACACTGAAACTTTTTAAATAGAAAAATCTGGCCTTTGAAGGGATCTTTCAAATTACTAAAGTAAAACAAAAAAAAACTGCGGTGCCCAATGTGATAAGAATTATGTTATAATTTACACATTTTAAATCACAATATTCATCTAAAACCACTTAATAAAAGAAATAAATCCGGTGACTTCCGCGTTAGAAAACTGCGGTGCCCAATGGGAGCTGACGTCGCCGTAAACGTCATCACGACAAAGCGCCGCATGCTGTCGGCGCCCCCTATGGACAGCTGCACATCACACTAGAGCGGCACATTTTTGTTCATTTGTACCAAAATGACGACGCGACGAATCCTACGAGTATCAACGATTAAGAAAATAAAACTGGAGAAGGAAGTGTGTACGTCACAGTGGGCGTGTCACAGTGGGCGTGTCACAGTGGGCGTGTCACAGTGGGCGTGTCACAGTGGGCGTGTCACAGTGGGCGTGTCACAGTGGGCGTGTCACAGTGGGCGTGTCACAGTGGGCGTGTCACAGTGGGCGTGTCACAGATCGACAAAATGGCGTCTTGAAAATAAGAGATTAAAGATTTACTCAAACATGAATCACTCCAAATACAACTTCACATGATATAAATGTGCAGATGTATAATTTTAATGTTGGTTCACAGTTTTATTTATTTATCAATAAACGAATATAACATCTTTACATCAAGGAAACACTCACCCATTCACTCACACATTCATACACCAGTGTACACAGACACTGGGGGTGAGGTGGTGTCTTCTCCAAGGACACAACGACAACATTCACACACATTCACTCACACATTCACACACGAGAGCTTTTGGTTCTTTTACTTCCCAAAAATGGAACATCTGAGGGACATGTAAAACTGGAGCCACTGCAGAACTTTAATAATGTGGAGATGAACATTTAGAATCAACCTGCTCCAGTTTTAATGTTTTAAATGGACCTGTGCAGGTGTTTGTTTGTTTGTTTGGTTTTGTTTTTATTGTTCTGTGTTTTAAAAGTCTGGTTCTCTCTCTTCTCGTCGTCGCTCGCTGCCTCTGAAGCTGAGAACCCGGCGGAGGTTTAAAGTGGAGCTATCAGTCACACAGAAAATCCATGGGCCTCCATCAATCCCACTCCACAGCACAAGAAGTGTAGTCACCACTCTCTCTCTCCCCTACCTCCCTCCACCACTCGCTCCTCTCTCTCTGCTCTATCCCCTCTCTCTCCTCTCTCTTTCTCTCCCCTACCTCCCTCCACCACTCTCTCCTCTATCCCCTCTCTCTCCTCTCTCTTTCTCTCTCCTACCTCCCTCCACCACTCTCTCCTCTTTCTCTCCTCTGTCCTCTCTCTTTCATCTTTCTCTTCTTTTTCTCTCTCCCTCCTTGCTCTCTCCTCTCTTCTTTCTCTCTCTCTATCTTTCCTCACTTACATCCAAAGCATCCAGATTATTCACCACACTGAGTTTAGAACTTTCAGAGACCAGAGCGGAGTTTTGTGACAACAAAGCAAACAACAACTAGCATGGCAACACGCACTTCCTGATTATCTGACAATAACATGCTTTATAATTAGAGTCAGAGTTATTTTGACCTCAGGAGCTGCTGATACAATAGATCTGGACTCAGTGTTTTTGCCCAAATACAAACACAGGGCACAGGAAGTGGAGGCGTTTATGTTTAAACGAAACTATTTAAACCCGTCATTTTGTGTTTGTGTCTCTACAGTTTTAATCTGTGACTCTGTGGATCATTATGTTATAATTTACACATTTTAAATCACAATATTCATCTAAAAACACTTAATAAAAGAAACAAATCCAATGGGAGCTGACGTCGCCGTAAACGTCATCACAACAAAGCGCCGCATGCTGTCGGCGCCCCCTATGGACAGCTGCACGTCACACTAGAGCAGCACATTTTTATTCATTTGTGCCAAAATGACGACGCGACGAATCCTACGAGTATCAACGGTTAAAACTGTGAGTGTGAGTTCAGCTCCAGTCACATGACGCTCATCGAGGCCAGAGCTGATACAGCGGCGAATTTAGAGCCCAGCTCCGACCGCGAGTATCATAGCGACCGAAGAGCCAATCCGGAGCGAGGCCGTTGAAGGTAACGCCCCTTCCCGCTCGCACCGTTGGTTTAGCGCTTAACAACGCTGTCGATCAAATCACAAAACGAGGCAGAATGTTCCCGTAAGTCATTACATAACACAGAAAAACACTACTGTACATTTCACTGTTTACGTCCGTAGATAGTTTTGTCAAATCGTTTATAAACCGACACGTGGCGCGGTGTAATTTCACGCTCTGGTCTCCGGGGGGAACCGAACGGAAGATTGCTTTTCTCTTCTGCTCATAAACCAATCTCAAAATGGCAGTTCGCTGATGTATATTCCTGATAAATAATGTGGGGATATAACATTAGTCTGGAGCCCGGGGACAGCGTTTGACTGACAGACGCCGCGAGCCGAGTAAGACGGCGCCTCCACGGGCCGGCGCCGGGTTTAAGGTAATCATTTGAGTCCCTGTCCGCCGATCTGGACACGCGTACGGCCGGTGTCTTCGTCGAGCTTCGGAACCGCCGTCTTTAATCCATTTTTTAAAACCCAGAAGCTGTGAATTATTGATATGACACTGGTTGCAGCTTCGGAGCTGCAGTAAATCATTAGTAGAACAAACTGGGCGCGAAACGGGGACCGGGGAGAAGCGGGGAGCCGGACTCACGGAAGTAAAAGTACAGATACTGGAGCAAAAAGTACTACTCAAGTAAAAGTATCACATGAAAAAATGTACTTAAGTAAAAGTATTAAAGTGTCTGTTTAAAAATGTGCTTAAAGAGTAAAAAGTAAAAGTATTTCTCACAGATTTTGAGTCTTATAAAGCTTCAAATGTGGTGATTTTGATAAAGATTTGAGCTGAATTTTGTTCAACAGAAACAACTGAATCGATCCTTTTTTATTTTTATCATTTATTTGTATTTATTTTATACTGTTTTTATTTGTATATTTTTGTTTTGCTCAAATTCTGAACGTGTTAAAAATAAACCCTCAGCCTTTTCAGCAGGTCTCACACAATAAAAAAATACAATACAAAAAAATACTTTTACTTTTCAGTCCTGTTCAAAAATGTAGTGGAGTAGAAAGTACAGATACTGCTCTCAGATGGGAGGGAGAGGAGGAGAGGAAGAGGAGACAGGAGAGAAAAGAGGAGTGGAGGGAGAAGAGGAGGTGAGAGGGAAGAAAGAGGAGAAGAGAGAGAGGCAGAGGAGGAGGAGAAGGAGAAAGGGAAGAGAGAGGAGAGGAGAGAGAGAGGGATGGGGAGAAACAGAGAAGTCGAAGAGGAAGATAGAGAAGAGGGATAGAGGGGAGAGAGGAGGGGTGAAAAGAAGAGAGGGAGGGATGGAGAGAAAGAAAACATGGTAAAAATAACCCCTCAAATCACATGAAAAGTACTTTTTACTTTTCAGTCCAGTTCAAAACATAGTGGAGTAGAATACAGACACTGCTCTCAAATGTACTGAAGTAAAAGTAAAAAGTACCCACTGTAAAAAGTACTTAAGTAAAGTACAAATACCTACAGTGCTTTCCTACTTCTGCGTTGTTATATTCCACCACTGGATAAGACAGAAGTGCTCCTCTGTGTTTTTAAAGTTACTAAACTAATATTGCAAGAATTAGTTTTCGTATCGTAACAGAATATTTAACGGTGACGGCGGCTCAGCCGGTAGAGCGTCCACCGATCTGAAGGTTGCCGGTGCGATTCCAGCTCTCGCGGACGCTGTCGTCGTGTCCTCGGGCAAGACACTTAACCCCCCCCGGCCCCGGCGCGCGAATGTGCGAGCGAACGGGCGAGTTCCTCGTCGTAAAACGCTTCGAGTGCGTCACGTGACCTTGACCTTGCAGGTAAAATAATACGGCTCCATCAGTCAGACACTGGGACCAAAGCTTCTAAAACAGAACAAACCACAGTCAAACTCGGCCTCGGCACAGATTGGATTTCCCAGCTCACTTTGGTGAATCTGCCTCTTACTTCATACATTATAAACTCGTGTTATGAATGCGCCGCTGGCCCCGCGCTACCGTTCCCAAACTCGGAGCGCTCGGCGTCTGGATCGATACCGCAGATGTCAGGCCAAATTGAAAACAAATGGCGTCGCGGACGCGGAGGGACAGCCAAGGACGCGGCAGAGGCTCGCCGCGCTCCCATTGGCCGAGAGCGCTTCAGACCGGCTCCGCTAACGTCTGAGACTTTGACACAAGATGTAAGAGCCACTTCTCGAGGCGCTCGGACGCGGCCGCACCATTCGTCTTGGTCCGGGGGATTTTTCATTCACGTCAGAGCCACACAAGTCGACAATGGGCTTTATTTTACTCTTAGACGGGTGAAATAATCTGGTTTGGGCTCGTTTTTAATTAGATTTACAGAGATAGATCCAAATAACAAGGACTTTTGTGGAGGAGTTAACCTGTCTCCATGGAGATGTCACTAATTTGCCTGGAATATTCCAAAGTGTGGCATTAGACTAACCTTAATCTTACACTACCAGACAAAAGTCAAACTGAGTGAGTGACGTCACCCACAGCGTTCGGCTCCACATGAAGCGAGTATCATAGCAACCGAAGAGCCAATCTAGAGCAAGGCTGATAAAGCTTCCCGCCCCCACGCCGCTCGTTTAGCATGGAGCGGGCGCTTAGCAACGCTGTCAATCAAACCTGTTGCTAACGCTAGCGGGAGCGACCTCGGGGAAAGAAGGCGCCTGATTGGTCTGTTATTAATGTTCATATGTTGATTCACAGACACAATAGTGAAATAAAAACCTCAGGATCATGTAGAGGGTTAATACGAACATTTAAGACCAACATGAGTCTGACAGCAGCAGGTACAGAGAGAGGGGCGGAGCCAGAGTCGATGGAGCCGGAGGTGCACCATGATCACTTCCTGTTTGGAGCACGGCAGCGGCAGGTTAGATATGTCCATTTATATAAACAGTCTATGGCAGTACTTTTTAAGGCAAATTTGAGTATAACCTAAATAACATCACACTGCAGTGTCACACAGACCTAAAATTAATATTTCCAGCCTTAATTATGTCAAAACTATGTCAAACGCACCGTCTGAATTATCCACTGGTCTGTGGCCGCGTTGAATCTTTTTGAAGATGTGGCCCTCGGTGAAAAGAGTTTGGGGAGCCCTGGTCTGTGGTTTGGACCCAGCCTCTCATTCAGTGTTTTTTTTTTACTACTTCTACATTTTGTAAACAGGCAGAATACATCAAATATATGAAGTAAGAAATATGGAGTTATGTAGAAAAGAACAAAAGTTAAATAACTCTACTAAATATTGTTCAACAAAGCAAAGGGTGGAAACTTTGAAGACTTTAATAAACAATGTATATTTAAAAAACATAAACTTAAGACTTAAATAATAGTTATTTAAATTTTAAGTTTTGTTTTTTGTTTTTGTTTTTTCTCTTTACCACATAATTCCATTTATCTTACTTCAAATATTCGATGTCTTCTGTTTGTCTAAAAAATGTAGAAAATTGTAAAAATAAAGAAAAAGGCTGTGTCCAAACTGGTCGTGTCCGTCCAGGGAGATGAAAAGGAGCCTCAGCCAGGGCCAAGTTACAGGTCAGATCTGTGGAGAGGCAGATCCGCTCACAGTAAAAACACTGGTATTTTTGAGCCATAAAACTCTTGTTCTGAATCATAATCAGCACTTCACTAATGAGAACACTTCAGTCTGTGAAAGACAGATGGGCGACGGCTAATTGGACGTGTGTATAATCAACCATAACATGCAAATATGCCAGAGCTGGAGAAACCAAAACGAGGGATTCACCGATACGATACCGGTGTCAAATGTGGGACTGAGTATCGGCTCCACGGTATCGCTTAAGCCGATACTGTGTAAAGAAGTGACTGAGCGAGCGCGACGTCACCACAGCGTTCGGCTCCAGATGAAGCTCGTCGAGGCCGGAGCAGGTACAGGGGCCGACGTGGAGCCGAGCACCGCGAGAATCCTTCCCGCCCACAGCGCTGGTTTAGCAGGGAGCGGGCGCTTAGCAACGCTGTCAATCAAACCTGTTGCTAACGCTAACGGGAGCGACCTCGGGGAAAGAAGGCGCCTGATTTGTCTGTTATTAATGTTCATATGTTAATTTACAGACACAATAGTGAAATAAAAACCCCAGGAGTCGATGGAGCCGGATGTTCACCCGTGAGCACTTCCTGTTCGGCACGTGCGGCGGCGGCGGCGGCGGGGGGGGGGGCGGCGTATGCCGCCGGGGGCCCCGGACGCTCCGAGGCTGAGGGAGTCGGGGGGTTGGGGGCTAGGGGGCTAGGGGGTTAGGGTTAGGGTCCTACCCCGGAGGGGCACGCTTAGGGCCCGGGGGCCCTAAAGGTTGGGCCTTTATATTGATGTAATTCGTCTATTTACAGGCTGATTTTGGCCCAGAGCGTCTCATAATGTTTGAACTTTATTCAAACAAAGCCGTTCCGTAGTGATTTGAAGGGTAAATAACAGTTACGTAACACTACTGCGTCTCTTGTGTAATGAGGTAACTGTGTTTTAAGGGAAAAAGAGACATTTTCTGTGCCCACACTGGTATCGGTTGATATCGGGCATCGGCAGATATTTAATGTTTAAGTATCGATATCGTTAGAGGAACTGAAAAAGCTGAATTGGTGCCTCCCTCATCAAAATTCCTCTGGTTTTCTCGTCGTTGTAGAGCTGAGCAGTGGGTTTGACTGCCCCCGGTGGTTACTATGGGCAAACACATCCGTTTACTATACTGTAAATGTGAGATGTTTCAATTATTATTATATTTGTCCAACATCCTCAAAAAAAATCATCCTTATTCAGACTCGTCTCGTGGGAATTTATGTCTCAAAGTTCGATGTTTTGTCGAGTTGCCAGTTCTTGAAAAGTCTATTTGCCTCTGGATCTAATCCCTGTCAATCAAACTCATGGAGTCCT